>JACEFZ010012717.1:112500-197500 GCA_014155875.1 Cepaea nemoralis
GGGGGGGGGGTGCTCGGTTGCTTTGAACTCAAGCGTAGTGGATACAAGTGTTACTACTTCTAGTGCATTGGGCTGATTTTTACGTGCGGATTGGCTATGTCTATTACCAGTGTCCATTGCCATCAGGCGAACCCAGTAAGGCTTAAAAGGTATTTGTAATATACGTCCCCCAAGTCAAGGACGAGAATTCAACATCTTAGCACAAATGACCGGTGAAGGGTTGAACCTGCTACCTCGCCGTCAGCGAGATGTGGTAGCGTAGTGGCTAGACGCCCGCCTACCGGCCCGGTGGTCATTGGTTCGATCTTCATCGGGAAGAATTCGGAATGTTAAAATTGACCTGGACTCCCAGGTCGACCCAGTGTAAAATTAGTCCTAGAAAACTGATGTTAGTTAGTTGCATGTCCTTCACAAGACGTCGAAGTCAACCCCAACAATTTTTACTAGAAAACTTATGTTAGTTAGTTGCATGTCCTTCACAGGACGTTGAAGTCAACCCCAGCAATTTTTTACTAGAAAACTGATGTTAGTTAGTTGCATGTCCTTCACAGGACGTCGAAGTCAACCCCAGCAATTTTTACTAGAAAACTGATGTTAGTTGTATGTCCTTCACAGGACGTCGAAGTCAACCCCAGCAATGTTTTACTAGAAAACTTATGTTAGTTGCATGTCCTTCACAGGACGTCGAAGTTAACCCCAGCAATATTTTACTAGAAAACTTATGTTAGTTAGTTGCATTTCCTTCACAGGACGTCGAAGTCAACCCCAGCAATTTTTAGCTATTTATGATTTCTTGGCAAGGTTACGTTCAGTAGTTTGGCATATTGAAAACCATCACATGGCAGTCTGCTGCCAAATCGCCTGCAGCTGTGTTTCGAACACGATAATCGGGCTTATGAATTGCGTCCGTAACTCTTCACCACGGAGCGGACGAGGAAATGTATACGATGACAAATGTCCTCACTTATTTCTCGGTGGAGATATATAGGCCTGCGTGCTAGCGAAGTTGATAGCGAACTGCGCCGATAACCTCATGAGCATTGTAGGACGCGGGGTTCACACTGGGGCTCGTCGCTTGACAAATGAAGGAAATATTAGGCATATGGTGCTAGATCCACATTTTATAGATAAATCGACATTCAATGAGTCATGTGGGGCACTAGAAAATGTATTGGGAGATAAAAATAGCCGGTGGGGTGTCAACCATATCATTCACTGAGTGCCGATCAATCTATAGTAAAATATACGTCTAGCACCATATACCCCATACGCGGTAAGGCGTGTAAACATGTCCTGTTCTTACTCACTCTGCGTACTATCAGGGGCTTTAACTGAAAACCTTAAACTTTTTTTGTTGTTGTTTTTGTTTTGTGAACATATTCTTAACAAGTAAAGAACAAATGTATAATTTTTCGATGTAGTCACCACTGCGTTCAATGCAAATCCTCCAGTGCCGATAAAGTGCTTACATTCCTGTAAAAACAAATTCACTTCTTCACGTGCGTAACCACTCATGCACCGCCTACTTACAGAAGTCACAGCGTTTTGAAATTTCCTACGCCACTCATACACATGCTGGACTGATAGGTATGCATCACCACACTGGACCTTCCTACGCCACTCATACACATGCTGGACTGATAGGTATGCATCACCACACTGGACCTTCCTACACCACTCATACACATGCTGGACTGATAGGTATGCATCACCACACTGGACCTTATTTCGCCCATGAATTTCTATAGGTTTGACCTCTTTACTGATTTTAAAAAATAAAAAAAAGGATAACAAAACGCTCGTCATATTTGGTGCATATCAAAAGGGGGAGGACATCTTATACTGTCTTTATAAAAATCACCGTGTTCGTCTGCACCGTGATGTTAACACCCATGAAATCCTTAACAACACTGACAGGTTACAAGACAATGGCATGGGTATTGCAATTTATATCACACTTTTAAGATTTTCACTTGAAGCTCCCTCGTATGTAGTAAAATTATCATATTACAGAAAAAAAATAAGACGTCCTTGACTTGGGGACGTAAATTACAAGTGTCTCAGAAGTCGGGGTGGATTCACCTGATAGCGAGAGACACTGGCAATAGGGAAAGCGCAAAAATATGTCCAGCATACCAGAAGTAGTACCGCGTGTATGGACTACGCTTGGGTTCAAAGCAAGCGAGTGAGCGGGAAATAAAAAGAGACACATTTCAAAAATGAAAATTTGCACACAAAATTCAGTCTCCTGGACATAGAATTAAAAAAAGTTAGTCAGTGGTTGTATGTCGTTATTTAAATGACATTAACGTTTGCATTTTCACTTAAGAAGATTACATTTTGTCGGATTATATTTCATTATATTTGAAACAGGGAGTTCATTTTATGTTGAAATAATCAATATGTGACTTCGTCTGATTAAATGTGTGAAGACCAACACTGGAAGATTATTTTTGTGGGCGATTCGTTACTTTTTAATCCAGTTACACTAATGTTATTGTGTCTTCCTAAATCACCTTGTGAGAAATGGTTAGGAGAATATTTAAGTCTGTTACTTTACACGCGCGCGCACACACACACACACACACACACACACACACACACACACACACACACACACACTCGGGGGTGCGTACAAGCGGCACAGTTGGTTAGTTGCATATCCTTTAGAAGACGTCACAGTCAACCCTATCATATTTTGGCTGTTTGTGATTTCTTGGCAAGTTTACTTTCAGTAGTTTGCCATTGATTTCTGAACGACCGGCACACATGCCATTGTATGAAAACCAACGCAAGGTGGTCTGCCGGTAAATCGACCTAAGCTGTGTTTCGAACGTGATATGCGGGATTACGAATTGCGTCCGTAACACCTTCACCACAGAGTCGTTAAACGTCCCAAAGGGGGACATAATTAAAGAACCCGTTCACACGCCTGCAGGTGCCGTGTGCATATACAGCATTAAGTTAATGTTACGTTCTTTACAGGACGTGGCAGTCAACACCAGCATTTGTTATTATTTGTGATTTAATTGGTGTGGATTTCAGTAATCGGCCATGGCTTTCTGGGCCCCGACTCTCATACCATCGTAACAACGCAAGACGGTCGGCTTTCTCGGCTTTCAAATCGTCTGCGACATATTTCGAACCCTCGACTCCGTATATCGGGGAACTGTAAAACGTGTTCACCTCACCTAAGCCACAGGGCCGATGTATACACTGCCAGACCCATATCTTTATGTAGAAAAGGCACTCGCTGGGCGATGTAGTCGGTCCCACGTCTGCCGTCCTAAACTCCAAGCCAGGTCTATATCTTTATGTAGCAAATGGCACTCGCTGTACGATGTTGTGGGTATCACGCTGTAGCTTGTCGTCCCGGAGGAACGTGGAATGAACAAGCACACCTTATTACTTCTTCTTTTTTGGGGATTCTTGACTGACTTCTGTCTACACTACTCCCTTCTGTCTTCCCTTCCATATATCTATTCCTTTCTCTCTCTCTATTTTTCCCTTTCATCACATACTCCGACAACAGTTTCTTTAAACAAAAATAAAATATTTTTTAAATAAAACTATGTCTGGTGTATGGATGGACTGTGTATATGTAGTTGGTATTGTCTACTAGTGTGAATGCAAGATAGGACTTTTTACTTCGTATGTGCCGTAGATTTTCTCGACTCTTCTGTCGGCCAAAACAAGGACAGCACACATAGAAATGGAGTGATCTCACCCTGGATGATCTCCTCCTGCTTGAGTCTGGACTTAATCCAATTCTTTAAGAAAACAACTGTTCAATGTCTTATCACCAGAAAATAATCCGTTTTGGTAAGTCACTGAAATTCATATATTTCCCGTTTTGGAAGGTATTATAGTCAACCTCTGAATACACACCGCCACAATCCCACATAGTCTAGAGTTACTAGAAATGTTCTACACAATGTCTATGGTTAATAAATTTTAAATGTTTCTGCACAGTGCAATTGCATGCAGTTTTAAGTATCCCTGCTTGCACAGGTTAACGTTTTTTCCCTTTTTAAAGGGGTTTTAGTTGTATATTCGTTTGAGCATACAGTGTTCTGTATTTGACGTTACTTATCACTTCTTCATATTAAAACATGTCTATTTCTTTTTGGTTCTAAGTGGGTACTTTATTTTTTCAAGTGCAGTAACCTTCATTTCTTCTCTGATTTCAAAAAGAGGATTGGAACCTGTGGAAAAGATAGGTAATTTTGGTGATTTTCTTCTTCTTCTTCTTTCGTTCGCTTGAAATATGTCTATATCTGCAATGTCGTCTCTTGCATGAATTGAACTGTTTTTTTTTTCAGTTCACACAGTGGTCCATAGAGTTTATCTTCCACTGTCGTCTCTCTAGGCCAGAAGGTTTGCCTAGATATGTTATATTTTGGGCAGTCTTGGAGTATGTGCTCTGCTGTCTGCGACGCCAATCCACATGTGCACATGGCTGTTTCACCAATCTTGAATTTTGTATACATGTGGTTGCGTAATCTATTGTGTCCTGTTCTGAGGCGCAGAATAATGACTTGTTCTGGTCTGTCCATAATGTGGTAGTCATCTTGAGCAGGTTTTGGTGGCTTTCTGACTGATTTGATCATTCTTTTCTTTTGGTGGTATGTAACGGGCACATCAGGCTGTTCTTCTTTGGCTCCTTCCTTAGCCAATTGATCAGCTCTGTCGTTTCCGGGTACTCCACAGTGGGATGGTATCCACTGTATGGTGACTTTATGCTGACTGCTAAGTTCAGAAAGTAGTGTCCTTAGTACTGGCAATTTCCAGAGAGGAGCGCCTCGAGTACTGATTTTGCATCTGTTAGTAGCACCACAGGTTGTGTACCATTGCTGTTATTTAGTAATTTCTCTGTTGCTATCTTGATTGCCTCAATTTCGGCATCATAGTTATGGCAGTACTTTCCTGTCGGTACTCTGGCTGTGTCCCTAGTATTATTTGGGTATTCTATGTACACTCCCGCTCCTCCATTTCGAACAGCATTTTGTGCTGACCCATCTGTGTAGACTCGGATCCAGAGGTCCTGTGGGTATTCTTCATCAAGGAAGCTGAGAGTGGCTGTTCTGCGCTGCACACTGTTCTGTTCTTCCTTGTCAAATATTCCTCTCACTTTTGTCTGGATTTGTAACGATAGTCTATGCTCATCTTTCCATGGAGTTCGCTCTGGAATAGTTGTTAGGGGGATACCAACTGTGGGCAGATCAGTGGTTTCTCTGCAGAAGTCGTTTGGCCTGGTGGATAAAACTACTTCATTTTCAAACCGCCCCATAGCTAGGTTTTCAATCTGTTCTTCATAGGGTGGCCTGGCAAGCTGAGGAACTTTTATGCGTGTATATTAGCGTCTTTCGGATCTCTGCGCTCACTCCAGTGCCTGTCTGTGTCCTCCCCATATTCTCCATTTCCACTATAGGGGTTGATTCTCATCCATCTGTAAGGTGGACTCTAAGTTATTGATTTTACACCTGTCCAGTCTTTGTAGTGTGGTTTTTGATTGCTTGACCACCACCACCCCAGCCTTGACCCATATCCAAGGTTGGTAGTCTCTGTTGGTAAACTTGATAAGTATTTTCGTTACTGCGCTCCCATGTGGTTCCACTTAGCTTTGTCTCAGGAGGCTATTTTCCTCTGGCTTTTGCTACTTTTCTTTGTTGATGTTGCTTCTTCAGGTCAGCTGCCATCAACTGTTACTCCAAGGTATGTGGTTCTTTATCTCTCTTAGGGGTGGTTCAATTATTGGATGATCCCTGCCTTTTGTTTTGGAGAGAGGGTAAATTAGGGTGGTGCTGCACTTGTCAGTGTTTATGCGACACACATCTATTTGCCCATTCAGAAAATGTAATCTACAGCTCTTTTGTAGCAATCTGTGGCCACTGTAGCATATTCATTTTGTGCTCCATAGAAGACCAGGTCATCGGCGTACATGCCGCTTTAATTCCATGCGGTAGGTGAGCAACAAGATCATTGATGAAGATTAGAAAAGTGTGAGGACACGACTCCGCCCTGGGGGACACCCGTGACGCAGTAGTACTTGCTCTTGCTCTTGAGTCCGTCTATCTGTACTCGGGTGCTTCTGTTGTGCAGGTATGCTTTCTACCCATTTGTACATTCTTCCATTGGACTTTACAGTTTCCTCAGTTTCTTCATCAGACCATTATTTCCAGACTTTGTCAAAGGCTTTCTTTCAGATCTATCCATGCCGCAAGCACAGCTTCTTCTCTTTGGAATGCATCCTCAATTTCTTGAGAGAGGTAGGTTGTCTGATCTTCCGTAGAGTAGCACTGCCTAAAGCCAGCCTGCTGTGGCACAAGGATGTTTTTACTTTCAATGTACCACTGCAGTCTTTTTGATGATGCGCTCCAGTGTTTTGCAGAGACAGCTGGTGAGGCTAATTGGTCTGTAGCTAGAGGCAAAGGAACCATCTTTCCCTGATTTTAGGAGGGGTATCATGATTGCTTCTCTCCAGGCTTGTGGAACACTGCCTAAGGTCCAGCTGTTATTGAAGATCTGCAACAGCTTTGTTTTGGCCTCTGTTCCTAGGTTTCCCGATAATTTCATTGGAGATACCATCAGCTCCTGGTGACTTTCTCATTTTCAGTTTGATATGGCTAGCTCCAGTTCGCTGATTGTGATGGGTGCCTCCAGAACCTCATGTACTATTTTCCCTTTTGTCCTGTATGTTGTCGTTTCTCTCGAATCTCTTGTTGTTTTTCTGGACTAATTTGATATTGCTATCTTGTGCGAACGATGTCCGCAAAATGGTCAGCTGCTTGCTTTCTGTAAGATTTTTCCATCTTTATGTAGTGCAATTTGTTAGTTTCTCCCTGTGCCCTCGTCATTAAGCTGTTTTATTAGTTTCCACAACTTTCCTGTGTCTCTTTTCAAAGTTCAGAGACTCTGTTTTCTCCTGCCAGCTTTCCGTCTATCCTGCAGCTTGGCCCCTTTGAAATTTGGCTTTGCATGCTGGTAATTATTGTGGTTGCTCTGGCTGGGTTGTGGCCTCTGTTGCTTTCTACACACTTCCACATCATATGCAACTGTTCAGTTCACTAATCCAGTAGGGTTTATATATGTTACGGGCTCTCTTGTACTGTTCTCGCTGCTGCCTGTAGTATGCATTTTCCAAACTCTTCAACTGCTTTATTATGTCTTTCTCAGTGTTCAGGTTTCTAACCAGTATGCTGGTTGCGATGACGCTGTACATTGCCCAGTCTGCTTTCTTGTAGTTCCACTCGAGAGGGTGCTGGCCTTCACTTACAAGCTCATTTCTAACGGTTAGAAAGGACTGGCCGATTGGTCACTGCCACCAAGTTGGTTCCAACAGTTCGTGAACTGTTCCACTCACAGGTCTGTGTGATATTGAAACGCCTAGGTCAGTGTAGGTTAGAGTGGCCATGATCTCGAGTAGAACAGTATTGGGTCGGACTGGCTTGGTTAATCAACATGAATCTATCCTCATCTTGCCAGTCTTCCAGTTCTCATTCCTCCTTCCTGTTCCAGTGATCATAGCCCCAGCTCTGCGATGGCTGTTGAAATCGCCACACACAATCATTTTTTCTTTTAGTGGTAGAGTGTTCAGTGCCTGTGGGCGTCACTTGGACAGTAGTAATTGATCAGATGTAGATCTGTTATACTGTCTTAAGTTTAAGTGTCTGATACTCAGCACCTTCCATGTAGACTTTGATTTGGGAAGCCATGATGTTATTCTTACAAGGGTCCGTATCCCACCTTTTCGCCTGTTCTTTCGGTCAGATACGGTAACACTGGTAAGGCCTTCTGGATTTTGAAGGCTATATTTTCATGTGAGGTGAGTGTTCTTGCAAGCAAACATATGCTTACTTTTCTCTTTCGGTCCAAGGATGTTTTCTAATTCTACGTTTTTTTGTTGCTGACAGTCCCTCCGCCTTTCCAGTGCATGATTTTAAGTCTCTCGTTTAGTAGGCCAGTCCGCTCCTATTCTCATGTCCCCTGGCTCCACAGGACATCTGAGAAGGACCTCCAGTAGTTGGGGGTTGGACCCTTTCGAGGACCATAGGGGCCCGGCACTGCACCTGCCTCGTGGGTCCAAAGCAGGGCGAGCAACCATACACGATTAGCAGTAGTCGACATATTCCATTTTGCGTGATTGCGTGGCATCCTGATTTCTGTGGTGCGCCTCTTGGCTGGTTGCCTCCGTCTTCAGCAACCTTTCTTTGCTAGAGCAGACTGTGGTCCTCACTCGAGTGTAGATGTGTACCGCGCACACACGCTGTCTGCGCATGCATGTACGTGCATACACATCTAGAGCATACTTGGTTATTTTCCGGCGCCAGAGACTCGCCGTCGCCCCTTCTCCTGTTAGTTTAAACAGGTCCGCCACGTGAAGGCCAGGAGTTGGACTTTTGCTGCAAAGGTTATGTATTCACGAGCCATTGAGGTATTTGAGCAATGTTGGGCGCTCACCCCAACACCGCGCCTCGGCTACATACAGCAACATTTGGAACCCAATTTGGAACCCAATTTGGAACCCATATCTGGTGATATGAGTCTGCTTCATATTATTTTCTTATGTGAGAGTCCTTCTCTAGCCATACTGAGAAGCCTCCGAAAAACATACGGACATACGATTTATGAGTGCACTAAAGTTTACACGATTAGATAAACGAATGCAATGCCACAAATCAAGAACAAACACTATATCCCTATGCTACTATTACTCTAATATTATAATACCTTATATACTCTATCGGACTCCCTGAATTGAAATACACTAGCGAATAACACACTAATATCCCATCCTCGTTCAACAATCAGGGATGTGTATTTCTTTCCACCTACAGGAGGCATAGAGATTTCTGCCCAGTTTGGGAACACATACTAAAACAGAAAACCCAGTTTCTACTATTTATATTGGGCCTCCCGTTCTTCCGTTATTGTATGATGTTCATACCTCAACACTCGTCTCTTGACGTATCCTGTACATCAAAAGACGGTGAAATCACGTAGTGGCTAGTTGCTCGTTTCCCTGGGTTCCCTTACGCTAATACTTCAAAGCATCCGAACCCGTTGATCGCCTTTCTCCGTTCATTTTTCCACAACGCGATTTCCCCGTTTCCCGTGTTCGTCCGAGCAGATCGTCAGGCAATGACCTCTGCGAACACCTGTATTCTATTTTTATATCCGTCGGTCAATGATCTTTAATTTATCCTCCTCTCAGACTGAAGTACACGATTATTAACCCTCCTCCTACATTGTAATTACTCTTACTAGTTTATCAGGGAATCATTAACTCACAGTATCCCGTGACACACGCCCATATCTTTATGTAGCAAATGGCACTCACTGGGCGATGTGGTCGGTACCACGCCAGCTGTCCTAAACTCCCAAGCCAGGCCCATTTCTTTATGTAGCACAGGGCACTCACTGGGTGATGTGGTCGGTACCACGTCTGCCGTCCTCAACTCCCAAGCCATTTCTGGTACCCATTTTAGGTTGGATCCACCTGTGAGCCCAGTTCGATTTTTAGAATTCGCATCGCTGGGGATTCAAACCCACGATTATTGGGCTGACAGGCAAACGTCTAGCCACTATGTTTCTACGGATACTACTTATTATATAATATTAATAATAATAATAATAATAATAATAATAATAATAATAATAAGAATAATAATAATTGTCCCGAAGAACTCTCCTGCGATAGATCTGTGATGCGTTAGCGCCATTTCATTTTTTAGGCCTGAGAGCAAAGAGATATAAAAGTTGTATATTTAACTTTAAAAAAAAAAAAAGTCGCTTAAAAGTCGACAGGGTCGACTTCATTGCACCGGGTTTTGTCCCATATGGCTCGGTCTCTTTCCGCAGTGCAGAAAGCGTCGCACAAAGCACGAACTCCGTAGCTCTATCGACGACCCAAAGGAGTCTCCGAAAAATTTAATTCGTGAACCGAAGGACGCGGCCAGGAATCGAACCCACAACCTTTGGATCCCGAGTCAAACGGCTTGACCACCATTAACTTTATGTTGCATGAGTTCACAGAGGGTGAATACACAACTTGGAACGGCAATATTTTCAAAAACCCCACAGTCATTAAAAACACACCCTATACATGGCCAACCTTTACCTCATTTAGGCAAGCGACTAGCCCAGGCGTCGAACCGGTCTCCGACAGTGCTCATTACATTACCACAGCAGTAGTTCACTATATCTCCCCCCTCCCACACACCCCACAACACACACGCGCGCGCGCGCGCGCACACACACACACACACACACAGACACCACACATACACACAGACAACAGACACACACACACACACACACACACACACACACACACACAACACACATACAGGGTGTTTGTAATGTCTGGTTAAACTGTATGTAGAACAAATCTGAAAAATGAAGTACATGATGTCATCATAAAATAGACTTCTTATTCCATCGCGAAGCAATATGCAGCGAATGGTTGTCGTCTGCTGGTCTTTGCACTCCAAGCAGAATGGTGTTTGTTATTAAGGGAATAAAAAATTTTTTCAAATATGTTCTAACTACAAAGTGCAGTGAGACTTCACAAACAGCCGGTATATATATATATATATATATTATATATATATATATATATATTTTATATATATATATATATATATATATATATATATATATATATATTATATATATATATATTATAATATATATATATAGCGAGAGAAAAGAGAGAGAGAGAGAGAGAGAGAGAGAGGGGGAGAGGGAGAGAGGGGAGAGAGAGAGAGAGAGAGAGAGGATAACCAATAATATTGTTATCTTCTGTTTGAAGCTGCCAAACAATCAATAATTTGCATTGTACGACTGCTTATAGAAACATTGATTTGAAATAGATAACACTAACCGTATGGCAACCCAATAACTGTCACAGCCAGGAAAGCTGCCACCAGGAGGTACACCAGGAATATCCACCAGCCCATGAGTAACGTGTACAGGATGTTACACGGATGGCAAGTCGATTCTACCAGTAGATCAAGAACACAACATTCAGAATTGGACAGACAGACGGTTACAAACATACATGACGGGTTCATCATTATCATCATCATCATCATCATCAGCAACAGCATCATCATCATCATCATAATCATCATGTGCCACGCCGATAAACCACGACGGTAATGTTTCGCCATCTCACACGGTCACCATAGTCGGAAATCAGCTCTGTCTTTTTGTCTCGATTATGTCATCTGGCCAACCCATCCAGATACTTATCTCTCAGCATTGTCTGTGTTCTTTTCCCCGCAATCTTGCCAGTCGTCACCAAGTTCTCCAGTTTATTTCTTCTCATTGCGTGCCCATATATCTTAATTATCTACGTCTAATTCTCTAGTCAGTTTACAGTTTTCATTTGTTTCTTGTTGGACTTGCTCTTTGGGTTTTTTCTGTCCGTCCATGATATTCTTTCAATTTCCCCAGAAACTACATTTCCACTTCCATTAGATGTTTTACAGCTTTTATATGTTATACTTCAGTAATGCTGTGGAAATGTAAACTGCTTTAAAATATTAATTATAGAACAGCTTTACGCAATAAATGTCTACACATAGCACGGCATACAAAATTGAGATTGCCTACGTTCCCATTTGTTTCTAGAGGGGGCTGAATGACACATTTTTACCGTTCGCTTTGAACTCAAAACGTAGTCCACAGGTGCTACTACTGCTTGTAGTTGCTACTACTAGTGAGTGCATTGGACATCGCAGTCAACCCCAGCATTTTTGGCTGTTTGTTATTTATGAGGCAGTGTTTACGTTAAGTAGTTTGCCATTTATTTCTGAACGGCCGAAGCCCATAACCATCGAAATCAAAGCAAGGCGGTCTACTTCCAAATCGAGTGCAGATGATTTCGAACCCTCGACTTGGTGTGTTGTGGAATTGTGGAACACGTTCACTGCCCCTAACCACAGAGTCAGTAACCAACAGAAGAAGTTTAATGTGTGGCTACTGGCATTCAGGTGACTGCCGCATCCATCGACGATGAAATGTATTTTTCGTGGCCGACTTTTGTGTTGGCATTCTGGCAGCGGCATTATGCATAGTATATCTCTGCAGGCCGTTGGTCTGTCGAGATTCCTGTCTGTTCCACTTTTCACATGGGACAGTGAGGAGCATTTTGTGTGATATTCACTGGCACATGAACGAAGCATTATAGGGCGACCCTTTGTGAAGTTGGAACAGCGACTAACTGACTAACTAGAAGTTTAAAACATAAACTAGAGTAACCTATTGCAGTTTTGAGGCATCCTGAGTATATGGTGCTATCCCGATATTTTTATAGACCACGCCGCAGTCTGGGGATGAAGAGGTCAGTCTCACGCTGGTCGCCTTTACTGTTCATGATATTTTTGGACTGATTTCTGCACGGGACACGCTACTAGATGGGGATGAAGGCGATGATGGTAATCATGGTCACGATAACCATGGTGAAGAAGATGATGATGCTCATGGTCATGATAATGATGGTGAAGATGATGATGATGATGATGATGATGATGATGATGATGATGATCATGGTCATGATAATGATGGTGAAGATGATGATGATGATGATGATGATGATGATGATGATGATGATGATGATGATGGTGATGATAATGATGATGATGATGATGATGATGATGATGATGATGATGATGATGATGATGATGATGATGATGATGATCATGGTCATGATAACGATGGTGAAGATGATGATGATGATGATGATGATGATGATGATGATGATGATGATGATGATGATGATGATGATGATGATGATGATGATGATGATGATGATAATGATGATGATCATGGTCATGATAATGATGGTGATGATGGCCTTATATCCAAATGGTTCCTGTTAGAGTCTCACATGGAGTCGGGAGGAACATAAAGGTAGAAGGGAATTAGAGAAGGGACATAACCCCAATACAAGGGAGACACACTCGAATGCTCGAACAATCTAGAGCCTTCGAGAAGGTCAGTTCGCCTACAGCTCCGTGGACACGCTGACCGCGTGCCAGGACCTGTTCCACGAGAAGCTCGGGGAGAGTTACGGCCCGTGTCGGAGACACGTTAGAGGGCAGACGCCGACTGGACATCGAACAAGCAACAGGGCTTAACTTAAGGGGGACTTGATAGATTGAACACAAGTGTATTTAGGAGTGTTACTCACTAGATAGATAGATGATAGAGTTTGTTGTAATGATTATGTATGAGTGCTTTGTTATGAACTCCTGTGATCATGTTCGCCATGTAGCTGGCTGCGAAAACCATTCTTCGCCAGCTTACTGTAAATAAATTATGTCAGATGTATCAGAACGGAGTTTGTTGCCTGTATGAACCCGAGTTTCATTCCCCTAGGTATCTAGGACGTTGACAGGCTATTTGGGGGCTCAAGCCGGTTTTGGCAAGCGCAAGCTTCACTTTCCCGACAGCTCTTGGTTTTGCCAAGTAAAATATATCAACCATTCATACATACAAAGTCTGAACTTTGTAGCTACTATCGTATCATCTGTCATAAACTATCGTAGTCCCTCTAGAAAAGTATTAAAGAATATGTTCATGAAATTTGACATTGACATGACTGGACAATTACAGTGACAAATTACTAATTTTTTTTAATTCCAACATCAGATTGTTCCGCGAAAGATTGTGTGTATGTAAACTGTTCTCCAGCAGTGGCGATAAAACAGGGAACCAAACAACACTACAGCCAAGAAACCAGTAAATAAGATAAAGTCCCATTTCATGCTTATTGACTCCCTAACGATACTCACCATTTTTTTTCATTGATGTAACATTTTTTTCTATGTATTGCAATTTATACATATACATGCAAATTTTATGACCATTGATTTATTCTTTAGAAAGGGGTGAATGTAAATAATTGAAGGGACATAACCAATTTTTGTGCACCCAAACTATTTCCAAAGGGATTTAATTGCTACAAATTTTAACATTAGCTAAGTTCAAGATGTCAACATTAGAACATTGCATCGAATTAGGAATTAGAATTAGGTTATACCGCCGATAAACTTTCAGAATGGGCACAAAAGACACATTTAGAAAACATAGCACGAGAAATAGGGCAGCGGAAAAGAGAGAAAAAATAAGATGCAGAATGCTGAAATAGAGGCGGAAGAGAAAAAGATGCAGGCGGAAAGAGAAGATGAAAAGATATGCAGATGCAAATAGAGGCTGAAAATAAAATAGTTAGAAATTCGAAGCTGCTAGCAAACAAGCTCAATTAGACGCTGAGAATAAAAATGTTAGACTTAGTGACACAATTAAAATTGAAACATTGAGAAATTGATTCAACTTGGAAATTTCAGTAAACAAGTTAAGGAGTAGGAAGAGAAACAAAAATACAACAAATATTAAGGCTTAGTCAAACCTTTTTGCTCCGGAGATTCAATAAGTGCGTAATTAGAGAACTTCGAGTGTTTGATGTCATACCATAACGTTTCAAAGGTCGATTGGGCGTTTATTCTGATGAGAAATTTAGCATTAGAGCCCTTAAAAGTGATAGAAACAATTCCACAAGACATGAGGAAAGATTACGACTATTTAAAACAAAGAATACTACAACATTTTTCACTAGACACAGCAGGCTATCAATTGCAGTTTTCAAAATTAACACCATCACCTAACCAAACGTTCATAGACTACGTATCCACAGTCCAAGATATTTGTACCAAATGGATAACCTCAGCGAAAACAAATAACAACTATGATAAACTAAAAGAGCTAATAGTAATTGATAAGATCATGAATACAATACCAACTCCTTTCTCGAAATTTCTAAGACAAAGTGATTGTAAGACTATTCAAGAAGTCGAAAATAAGGTAGTGCATATTTCACAGCTAATCGTGATATTTTTCAGTTAAATATGAGTCAGAATAAAACAGCAGCTGTCACAAACACCAAAGATTCCACAAAAAAAATGAGAATAGGTTCAAACAACGCTCTAAATTTACAAAACCAGTCCTGTGTCAATACTGTCATTTGACCCACGAACAGTACGCAATGTGTGATAAATCACCAACTTATCCACATCACCTTCAAATGATGGTGGACAAACAAAAACAAAAACAAAAGAAACGCGTATAAGAGAGCGGTCAAATGCTACTTTTTTTCAGCTTTCGGGCATTATTCAGGACGTTGCGACGGCCGCAAGATGATGAAGCAGGCCAATGCATCATTAATAGATACATCTACGGATGAAGAAATCGAAGAGCTGAATGAATGTGACATCCAGAGAGTGAAAGTGCGAATGAGTCAGGGAATGCGGTAGAAATCATTAACACCATCAATAACAACACCTGTATTACGTGCAGAAAATTTCAGTTGGATACCACCTTGGAATGTGGCCATACAATTTGTATATCCACTAAATAGCCTACGCAGCCTTAACATCAAAAGGCAAGTTAAAATTTTGTGAAAGGATTTGTTAATAACAAACTATGTACAATAATGCGTGATAGCGGAGCGACTCTTTGTGGAATTAAAAGAACATTAATTAATGACAAAGACTACACACACAACTACGTGACATGTCGCACATTCGCAGGCACCATCGAAAGATACCCCCTAGCACTGGCCGAAATTCAGACACATTTTCTGTCAGGGCAAGTGCTATGCGCAGTATTAGAAGATCCTTGCGCCGATATTATTCTTGGAAATCTTCCTAATATAAGATCCTGTTCTCAAGAAGAAATCAGAGAATGGGAACAGAAAAACGGCACCCAAAAAGCAAACAGTGATTCCAGAACTAAAGAACACATTTGCATGTCTCAAACTGCCAAAAGCACAAGGGAGACCACCGATGACGGAATTCGAAACGAATTCACAGAGGTGCATAACACAGGGGCGGTCGAATCTTTCAATGACAACATCAGCATAAAACCTCGAATTGAGGATGCCACCAAAACGCCAAATTGTGAACCTGTAAATGTACAACAACAGACAAAATACGCCAATGTAGTGACAAAACAAATGACTCACAAAACCCATATAAAAATCCAAACAGAGACAACAGGGGACACAAACCCGGGACTGACAAGAACGACAACCAAACGAAACGACAACCAGATACTGACGACACTACTAAAAACGAAAATCTAGACGAAGCATCATTAACGACACATGCTCTTGACAACGTAACGACGAAGACAATTTCACACTAGCGACAATTTCGGAAAGACAAATACGACGAAGTCAACGACACAATAGCAACAACTCTTCTTAATCATGACAAACAGCTTGACGAGTCATTACAAACCGACTCGACTTCTTTAAAGTACTCTCAACCAAACCCTATTATCTGACAAACAACAATGACAGAAAGCATAGCAACGACAGTACTTCTTAACAACACTACGACACAAGACAATGGAGACAACTTCACATTACAGACAGTTTCTCGTGAAGACAAAACCACAGTTACCAAACCAACAACTGAGAGAACTCATAATTTCCAACTTTATGAGTCGAAACAATTTGTTTCTCGAGAACGAGAAACAATTACGTGATTAATTCCAAGAAACATAACCAAGGAATACAAAGATATCCAAGGGACACTACTAGTGACAAAGAAGTATTATTATCAAACAAGTGTCATCATATGTGTTCATCACAAATTTATCATCGATCAAGGACACATAAAACTAAAACAGAAACAACCCCATAAAGCTGCAGAAAGTGATACAGATACAGAAATAAATTCATCATGCAACATTCATGCAAGCAAACAGTATGCAAATAAACAAACACAAACAATTGACTTCACACACAATCAAAGTCAGAAACGTTTGCATACAAACAAACTGCTTTATCGCATGAACAAAAACACCAAACGATGCGGATCTAAATCCATCAGCACAAAGACTACCATTGTAACTCACCATCTACCATTTAGCAGACAAATACAACAAGGTATTTTGAAACACACACCTCAACCAACAAGAGTAAACAATCACTGTCACCAAACATTAAAAATGAACAAAGACAAACTACTGACACTCCTGCTACTTTTGCTGTTAACCCAACTTGCAACAACACTACTTACCTTTCAAAATGTATCTTGCAACACCATTCGGATAACAAACATATTTTCCATAACATTTACCATCTCATTTAGATATCAATCAACATTGCGCCAAATTCAAAGAGCAAAAACCACGCTACAGTTTATTAACTCCTGTTGGTGCAAAATTTTCATATAACTTTGAGATATGCCTATGGTAAATTCATTTTCACTCTTACATTATTTAGACTTATTTTTACATCGATACCTATACATTATGTAGTATGTGCAATTGTAAGGAGTATCCGTTTAGAGGATGCAATTTTGCAAATTGAAATCCATTGTTTTCGGGAGGGGGATCCACCCATATTGAATTACCAACAGTAGATTACCATTTATATTAACTACAGATGCAAGTGCTATCGCAATCGGAGGGATGTCTGATGCAAGAATACGAAGGCGTGAGACACCCAATCCTGTATGTCAGCCGTAAACTGAAAACAGCGGAAATCAAGTATTCGACGGCTGAATTGCAGGCATTAAGTTTGGTTTTTGTGTTGGTCGTTTATCTAAGTTCCTCTTAGGTTCCCATTTCGTTGTCTTGACGGATAAGGCGCCACTGCTGGTAATTAAAGAAGGCACGGATAATGTAATTGCCGACATACTATCACGATTACCCACTGCACCAGCAGATTAACACTATGTACATTGATTAGTGGCCATATGATAAGCTGTGATATTTTAGTCTGTTGCATAAAAGAGTGTACCTCTACACTTACTGTAGAACTTTAATTTAGAAGTGTCAACAACTGATGTAATACTCTACTTATATCTATCAGACATGAAACTTTGAGAACCGTTAACTGTATTAGGCCACCTTGGCAATTGGCAGTACATCAAAAACAATCCGAACTGTGGATATTAACATTTGTGAAGTTATTTCATCAATCACAGAACTGAAAGTTATCATGCGAATATTAAGAACTATGCATACGCGTGATTTCAATTGACTTCGTAAACTAACGGAACAGAACATCGCACATACAAGCAGCGATATACTATGACTATTACGACATATGAGAGACAACACAGGAATGTAACACCAAAACGTTACCTACGAATTGTAACATTATTGGAACAGCACACGGACAAAAGAACGACAACACACGGATCGTCGTTGGAGTTAATTAATTTAATGTTATTACTTAAATATTTATTACTTTTGTGCTTTGCTATATACATAAAATATGTGAACATGCAAATTGTACATTTTCTATCACAATATGTCAAAACATTTTCATTCATAGTTAAAATTTTCTGTCAATACAATTGTTGCAATTTAACTTATAAACCATTTCTTATCACCAGTACAGATAGTACTTGACGGTTTGAATATAGCATAAACGCCAGTTTCCTTTTTCTAAGGGCGACAACATTTACCTCACCTTAATTTGTATATTTTAACAAATTATTATATTGAATGAAAGGTGTGCGAATCAGAGAGTGAATGAATTAAATGAGAGAGCGATATACTGAGCGGACAAATTGTACGCGAAAGTATTTATTTTAATTTGTCTGCGTTTTTGGTGTAAAATATAACACTTGTCTAAAATTGTGTATACATGTTTAGTGTTAGATAAAATAGATTCATTCTAAGAATCACTGTTTGAATACCCTGTACATGCGTTACACAGATAACGTAATTCATGACAAGGGATATTCTAGCTCGTGACACTTAGAGATGTACTACACACCACATACACACAGATAGCACACACGTTAGACATTAGGTAGGACAACTCATAAAACTAACCACTAACAATTAAATCACACACATTTTATTAGAGCAAGTAACAAAGCAGTAAACACTAACAGGCAAACAGGAACATAAGTAGTTACTTGGGAGAAAACAAGAGTGCATATATATTTTAAAGCACTATAAAACATACGGAAGTAAAAGTGTATCAAAATACACATTCAGGACAAGAATTGCAAGTATTCTTAAATAAGCCAAGACAATTTGTCTTGTTAAACCTCTCTAACACAGAGTTTAATATCCTGGGATCATATGGATACTTGAGAAGGGCGCGGTTGCAGATACAACTAGAAGCGTCAGGAAACTTGGTCGGATAGGCATGTTTAAGGATATGGAAGAGATAGGGGTTCTTCAGCAATCACCCTGGATTGTTGTACGGGGAAATACATGAGTTAATAGTGCAAATATATAGATGGCCAGGTTCCCATTCACGAAACTACCAAACACCAACTTCATGTGATCCTATGACAGAATTAGTGCAGACTAATTACCATATACTAACCCATAGAAGCGGGGGAGGGGGACCCCTTTTCAGAGTCTCACATGGAGTCGGTAGGAACATAAAGATAGAAGGGAATTAGAGAAGGGACATAACCCCAATACAAGGGAGACACACTCGAATGCTCGAACAATCTAGAGCCTTCGAGAAGGTCAGTTCGCCTACAGCTCCGTGGACACGCTGACCGCGTGCCAGGACCTGTTCCACGAGAAGCTCGGGGAGAGTTACGGCCCGTGTCGGAGACACGTTAGAGGGCAGACGCCGACTGGACATCGAACAAGCAACAGAGCTTAACTTAAGGGGGACTTGATAGATTGAACACAAGTGTATTTAGGAGTGTTACTCACTAGATAGATAGATGATAGAGTTTGTTGTAATGATTATGTATGATGGCTTTGTTATGAACTCCTTGATCATGTTCGCCACGTAGCTGGCTGCGAAACCATTCTTCGCCAGCTTACTGTAAATAAATTATGTCAGATAGTATCAGAACGGAGTTTGTTGCCTGTATGAACCCGAGTTTCATTCCCCTAGGTATCTAGGACGTTGACAGTTCCAATAGTTTTTTTCTTATTAAGAAAGAGGTACACCTGAGTCTAGACTCAAACAATCAATCAATCATGTGCCATGCCGGAAAGCGTCGGCGGTCATGATTCTCTAGACTAGAGAACACAATCTCAATTTGTATATCACCTTTGTGTTACCAGCGCCTCTCAATGTAGTAAAGAGTAGTAACATCTTTACCTACCAAGTGTGTCGCAAAAGATATCTAAGGAAGTTTGGCCGAAGAAGGCAATAACCGTCTAGAAAGGCTGCGTGTGGCGTATCCTAAAAATGGGTCTTCCCAGCACAGAAAACGGTATGGGGTAGACGGTCTCTATAATGTCCTCTCTCTCTCTCTCTCTCTCTCTCTCTCTCTCTCTCTCTCTCTCTCTCTCTCTCTCTCTCTCTCTCTCTCTCTCTCTCTCTCTCTCATACAACATACAACAACCGATCAAACAAACAACAACAATATGTACAACACACACACACATTGCGTTTCTAGTGATTCACCTTTGTCCTCTTTCAGTCTATTGATATCCGAATAAAGGTCCTGGACAATCTCTGAACGTGTATCTAAGGTCGTGCAGTCACATGACTCTTCCATTTCTTCAACCCGAACTGAAAATGCAACAAGAAATTAGTCACAACAGGACACACATTTGGCAAAGACATAGTAATAACATTAGCAAGTTGTCACGTTGACAGTTGTCTGTCTGTCTTTAATCTAAAAATGGGTCACGATCGTGTCTCTGTTTACGTACTGTGAATTGTATATAAAATATTGTTTGTTGTGTCAACGGTGAAAGCGCTGATATTTTGTTTGTTTGTTTGTTAGGGTGACCGATGAACAACATAAACAGACGTTGTCTTTGCCCACCTTATAACATTAACTTCTGTTCTTGCTTCACCACGCGGTACTTCAAATGGCCAAAAAAAAAAAAAGCAACGGTCACTTTTCGTTGCTATCGATGGTATGAGCGTCGGCCGTTCAGAAGTCATGGTAAATTATTCAACATAACTATTGTCTATTATGTCACAAACAACCAATACATACTAGAGTTGATATCAATGCCCCAGCATAGAGTGGCTTCAGTAGTTGAAAACTCTACAAATCCAGTTAAAAAATAAAATACACGGCTCGTAATTCATTCCAGTATTTCTGCAAGTCATTTCTGGTAATCCGTGTGTTGGCATATAGTGAGCACCTCTGGGCATGCCCGGAGTGCAAGAATAATACCCCAACAGAACTAACTAAATAAATAACACTGAGATTGCAAAAATGCGGTTTCTGAGCTCGCGTACTAAATACCCGTATGGCTTGACACACGGCATCACCGGGAAAGAAACACAGACTTGCTCCAAGGCTGGTGAGGTGTCGAGCCGTGACGGCCTACGCCTGTCGGTATGGCGGATGATGATAGTAAGAGGTCATGTAGACTCTGATTACACGAACACAAAACAGGAGATTTACATAGAGTATGAAACTACAAACTGAAGGGAGCGGCTGGCCGAGTGGCTAAGAACGGGGTCTCCTTCGGGAGTCCCGGGTTCGAATCCTCAGGTAAAGTGTGAATATTTTTTGTCGGGGAAAAAAAGAAAATCCTAACCTGCACAGTTCGCGGCCACTGCACTAGCCAGGCGGCCTTAATTCCTCGGACCCAAGACCCCCCTGCCCTACACTGCAAGGTACTATAGGCATTAGATGACAGTATATTATAGATGAAACTACAAAAAGGTTGATAAAAACGTGATGTATAATGATTGATTGGTTTGAAAATAATAATATACACCCTCGTGTTACCAGGACCCAGAAGGGAAGCAAGCAATAGTAACACTGTAATCTACCATGCATGTCGTAAGTGACAACTAAGGAAGGTTGGTATGATAATTGCTACCCAATCCCGCAGAGACGTTTAGCTGCTTAATCTCAATCAATCAATCAGGTGCTGTCTCCACAATGAAGGTTGGCTGCAATGGATCTCCAACACTGTCTGTCTCTCGCCTTGACAGTACATTCTGTCAGGCAGATGTTCGTCCATCTCTTGATGTTATCTTACCACATGTATCGTTGTCTACCTCTTGCTCGCTTGTCCTCAACCTTGCCTTCCAGTATGCTTTTTATAAGAGTATCATGTCTTTTAACGTGGCCGACATATTTTACTTGCCTCCTCTTTATTTTTTTTCATCAACTCTCTCTTCATTATCCACATCTCCAGGGCTTCTTTGCGACTTTCCAGTTGCTTGTTCAATGTCAAGGCTTCCGCGCCATACAGTAGCTTAATCTAACTAAATATAAACACGTCAACGGGGGAAGGGTGGTAATTGCTTGAATTTATTTGCGGCCTATGCTTAATGGGGGATGAAAGGAGGAAGAAGAAGAAGAAGAAGAAGAAGAAGAAGAAGAAGAAGAAGAGAAGAAGAAGAAGAAGAAGAAGAAGAAGAAGACAGGCAAACAGGCTGGCAAGCAGGCAGGCAGAAAAGAAGATAACGAGGTGGGTTTAGTGGGAGAACATCTGTGCCTGACTCTACTGTCCAAATTTAACATAAACATGTAGAGTAAATATTCACCAGCTATTCTTCACCGAAGAGCTAAACATTTGAGTGCATGTAACTTAAGGTCATTATATGTATCAGATGATACTCAGTTTTCGTCAGACATTTGTTTAGTCTGGGAATGAGACGCACTATTCGGCATGCCAATGATACGGTAATTAATTCCATGCATGCAACTGCATACAATCTTAACAATAATTTTTTTTGGTTTTAATAGATATATCCTGTTGCTCCAAGGCTGTCAAATGACTAATGAACTTTCTCAACGTTCTGCTTTATTATTGTCTCAAGACCACAATAAAACCATCATCATCATTTTTCTCTTTTTTATAGTCCATGCAGTGTCTCGCTGGTGATGTGTCTGTCCGCAGCTTTTTGTTTCTTTTGCTTCCAATCATTTCTGATACCAACGTTTCTCCATGCCATGTTGTAAAACTGTCCAGCATCTTCTCTCACGATCTCCCCCTGCCTCTCTTCCCCTCCAACCTTCCCGTTGTGACGACGTATTCCAGCCTTCCTCTTCTCATGACATATCCAAAGAATCAGGTCTGTCTGTCTGTCTGTCCGTCCGTCCGTCTGTCTGTCTGTCTGCTGCAAGTGGCCAGTTCTCTTTGTGAGTTTTCTGTCAAGATATCTTGATTGCTCTATCTATCCGTCAACTCTTTGTGAGTTTTCTGTCAAGATATCTTCATTGCTCTATCTATCCGTCAACTCTTTGTGAGTTTTCTGTCAAGATATCTTGATTGCTCTATCTATACGTCAACTCTTTGTGAGTTTTCTGTCAAGATATCTTCATTGCTCTATCTATCCGTCAACTCTTTGTGAGTTTTCTGTCAAGATATCTTCATTGCTCTATCTATCCGTCAACTCTTTGTGAGTTTTCTGTCAAGATATCTTGATTGCTTTATCTATCCGTCAACTCTTTGTGAGTTTTCTGTCAAGATATCTTGATTGCTCTATCTATCCGTCAACTCTTTGTGAGTTTTCTGTCAAGATATCTTGATTGCTCTATCTATCCGTCAACTCTTTGTGAGTTTTCTGTCAAGATATCTTCATTGCTCTATCTATCCGTCAACTCTTTGTGAGTTTTCTGTCAAGATATCTTGATTGCTCTATCTATCCGTCAACTCTTTGTGAGTTTTCTGTCAAGATATCTTCATTGCTCTATCTATCCGTCAACTCTTTGTGAGTTTTCTGTCAAGATATCTTGATTGCTCTATCTATCCGTCAACTCTTTGTGAGTTTTCTGTCAAGATATCTTCATTGCTCTATCTATCCGTCAACTCTTTGTGAGTTTTCTGTCAAGATATCTTCATTGCTCTATCTATCTGTCAACTCTTTGTGAGTTTTCTGTCAAGATATCTTCATTGCTCTATCTATCCGTCAACTCTTTGTGAGTTTTCTGTCAAGATATCTTGATTGCTCTATCTATCCGTCAACTCTTTGTGAGTTTTCTGTCAAGATATCTTCATTGCTCTATCTATCCGTCAACTCTTTGTGAGTTTTCTGTCAAGATATCTTGATTGCTCTATCTATCCGTCAACGGCGTTCCCATCGTTCTGATATAAAACCATATCTTTACAGCTTGCACATACTTCCTTATTTTATCATTATCTTTGCATTCATCATGTCTTCTAAACCACAATGGCTTTCATTCATTTCGTTTCTTTCAAATACATTCCGTTCTGTTCAAATGATCATCATTGTATCCTCGAACATCCCCGAACTCAGCAGTTGCAGCCACTAACTGTGCCAGTTCGATCTTCATTGGCGAGCCTTCTTGCACGCTTGGAGTAGTGCTCTTTTTGTTAATCTCAATGATGATAAACCCAAGGGGGTGTAGTCTTACTAACTACTGCTGTTTTTTCATCCCATTCCCTATGTTCTGTATAACTTTCTATTGGCTTGGCGCATGATGATTATGAATGGAAAACCATAATAAACTCTCGTTTAGTGAAAGATTAAATTCATCAGTTGAAAAAAGGATTAGTAGGCCTACTGTTGACTTAAGGATATAAAGACACAGTGGACTAACATTACGGGGAAAATGGTCTGAGAAGGTAGGGTCTGCGCTAAGATTCAGAAATTGTCAGGTTCGAACTCCAAGTTAGGACTGGGCACTTTTACAAGCAATATATCTCAAAAACAGAAGGTTTGAATATGCTATTGTTGATATCAATAGAATAGAATACAAGAAAGTTGTTTTTTTAATTATATTATATCGCACGTTCACCTGATTTCTGGGGTAGTCAGACCGGATACTTGGTCGTAACGGATAACAGATTAATAGGTCATTTGGGAAAGTTGCTAAATATTGACGATAACAGTATCACTACTTTGTCATAAGTGGCAAAACTACGTCAATGCTGACATATGAAGTATGTCGGTGAGCATAGCCCAGAAAAGGTTTCATTCGAAGCAATGGATAGTATTCCACAGTTCGTAGAGCAACATTCATCCTCTTAGCTCGGTATGCGGGCGATGTGGGCAATGAAATAGCAAAAAAAGCTGGCAGGTACTGCCACTATATCAGTCAGAGTATCAGCTGCTAACGAATGGATCAAGCCGACAATATGAGCGTTCTTTGGATGTTGGGCAGAAACGACGAACACTTTTAACTGAATGAATCAACGTCGTTAGTTAGACGTTCGGAATTAAAATGGCTGTAGCTAGAAAAGAATAGCACGAAAATAACAGCACACCAAGTGTCCGAGGACTATCACCAATAACCTCAAACTATCACAGTTATTACTGTACGCGATGAATTTTTTACAGAAAATATTTGGCACCTAATGACATGCCTAGGGAGAACGACGAATATACAAAACTGAAATTAACCTCTTCTGCTTCAGAAACCAGACAGACAAGTTCCGGAAACGGTTATTTGATTGAATGTCTAAAAATTAGGTTACACACAAGTTACTGCACATTTATTTATGAAGTTTGTTGCACCAAGTCTCAAGTTATGAAAACGAATTGTCAAAGAATGCAGTTATTTTTTAAGCAAAAAAAATAAAATAAAAATTTGATGCTGACATTGAAGTAAGCACACAGGCGTATAATATTTGTGCACGGCTGTAAGTCTGTAAGAAACTTGTTATTTTTACATATGAAAGTATGTGAAAGCGGTGATTTTCAATTCTAGACTAAATGAAAATGAATTATTGATTTCATTATACGTGTAATCTAATAATATAATATACGACGTTGGTTAGTGTTTATGTTACTTAGTAACAGGCTAACACTGTTATCTAATTAAATTTACGAAAATTACTTTGCACTAGCACTTGTGTTTGTTAATTTTTACATTTTGATTATGAAAGTATTGAAAGCAATGGTCAATGGTTTTCAATTATAGAATTAATTATTTATAGTAATTTATTAGTATAGATTATTTATATAATGTGTGTTATCTAATAGTAATAGTACCTAGGTTAGCCTTACTTAGTAGCACTAACACTGTTAACTAATTTACTGTATTACATTGCACTAGCGATTGTAAATGTTTAGAAATGCGTAAAATAGGCAAATTCAGATAGGATTAACTAATTTAATGTTTGTTCACCTGAGTCACTTGAGAGTACTTGAGACTATCTTAGAGTGTACTTACGCTGATAGTACTTAGACACAAAGGACAAACTGGTCATATTATCAATATCTAATTTATAATTTATCTAGCATGGCTTTTTCTGTATAAATGTAGAAGCGGTTCAACATCTATGAAGAAAATGTAACTAGAAACATCAAAAATAATAGGAAAAGCGATTGTCTTGATCCATTCATAATATGTGGGAATCCAATTCCATAACTTCGATATGGAGGCGACAATCCTTCTCTGAAATAATGCTAAGGGATTAGTAGAGTTAAGATTATATATATATATATATATATATATATATATATATATATATATATATATATATATATATATATATATATATATATATTATTTTGAAACCCGGAGATGAAAGTATTTATCTAAATTAAGAAAAAATAATAATAATAAAAAGAAATAATCCACACAGACAAAGCATGTCAACCAAAAATCACATTCGACAATCAAGAATTGTAAAGGACTCAAACTTTGATTATCTTTACTTCATAATCAACAGCAGTGAGGACTGTTTGAAATTATGAAATTAGTTACACCTAGACTAGCCATAGAGGTGACCAGTATTAATAGTCTATGGCCAAACACCAGTAAACAAATAAACATACAATTTTTCACAACATACAACTTCTCTGTGGAAACAAACGAGTGTGAATCATGGACCATGTCACAATTACTACAGAAAAAAATTGTTGTTTTTTTGTTTAAAACTTAAATGTGAGTAAAAAAAACTCATAGAATTCCAAGGGCCAAGAAATAAGAAGAAAACATACTGACATTCTACAATGTAGAAAACCGGCTCATCAACAGCATGGTGTCTTGGAAACTGAAATACTGAGGCCGAATAAAACATCACATTGGTATGGGATGAACAGTGATGAAAGACTTGGTTCCTGGAAGAAAAGACAGGAGTCAACCAGTACAAAGATGGACACAATAAAACAAACAGTGGTTTGGGATGAACAGTGTTAAAAGACTTGGTTTCTGGAAGAAAAAACAGGAGTCAACCAGTACAAAGATGGACACAATAAAACATCACATTGGTTTGGGATGAACAGTGATAAAAGACTTGGTTTCTGGAAGAATCAACAAGTACAAAGATGGACACAATAAAACATCACATTGGTTTGGGATGAACAGTGACGAAAGACTTGGTTCCTGGAGGAAAAGACAGGAGTCAGCCAGTACAAAGATGGACACAATAAAACATCACAGTGGTTTGGGATGAACAGTGACGAGAAGGCACAAGAAAGAGATACTTGATTTGTATATCAACTCCGAGATGTGTGAAACTAATCATCATGTGCCATGCCAGTAAGCGTGGATGATCATGTTTCGCCATCTCACATGATTACCAGAGTCGGAAATCAGCTCTGTGTTTTTGTCTTCCTTATGCCATGTGGCCAAGCCATCCAGATATCTGCTTCACTGCTTTCCCCTTGTTCTTTTCCCCTCAATCTTGCCAGTTGTCACCAAGTTGTCCAGTTTATTTCTTATTATAATGTGCCCAAAAAATCTTAAGGAACTAAAGAACATATGGTCATAAGCAGCGTGAGAACACCCCTTATGGTGTGTGACTGTCATCATCAAAGATAGTGATTACAGGAGAAATTATTATACCATTCATTAATCAAACACAGACATGATAGTTTATTGAAACAGTATTGATGGAAATGTGTTAGATACACAGTAAATTATAAAGTAATACATTACAATGACTACGTGTTTTTTAACTAGTTGCACAAATAAGGAAAACAATGAACATGAAATTTATCGACAATGAACCGAAGTACAGTGTTGAATTTAAATCCCCCCCCCCCCCCCAATGTGTCCCCACCTTGTCGCGGTGGTGGGGGGGGGGGGTCTTGCGTGTCCCAGAGATCCCAAGATCATTGTCGGCGGATGCACAATTACATGTCGGACAGTCCTTGGGTTAGGGATCAGACCAAGAGAGACACAACCAGAGACCTCAGGTAGATTGAGGATAGCAGTCAAAGTCTAAATCAGGTGCACGACGCCACTAAATTTTGGTCCGGACACATACTCTAAAGGCTTTTCAGCTGAGGGAGTATGTCTGAACTCCTCTAAGGCATAAACACTCCGATGTGAGAGCCGGGCTGATACCCACCTACCGATAGATGGAGGTGAGATGCTGATCATGCTACATGCTTAGTTCAGATACTTGTTCGAAGGCTCTCAGTGGGAAATATGAGGGGATCCCCGGATGAGAGGGGCCTGGCCGTTTCTCCGCTCACTGACTGCACGGAGGGTAAGGTGCTGAGCTGGCAGCACATGTAGCCTACCTCGCGAGCGAGTACTAAAGGTAGAAAAGTGCCCCAGTCGCATAATGGGTTATGAAAAATGGCTGTATCTAATACCTCATTGAGAGAGTTGTCAAACATGGAAAATACGTTTCCAATAACACGAAATGGAATGCCTGGCTAGCGAATCCATTGCGTGGACCGCAGTCCGAAAGCAAAAGGCTTCACCTATGTGGATGTCGTACTGCAGACATGACCGTTCCTAGTTTGTGCTTGAAGGGGGGGCGACCATGGCAAGCGAAAGGTGCCCAATTAGGATGGAGAGTAAGAGGGATTCAAAGCCAGCCATTAGCAGGACGTGGCCAATTCCGCGGAGTGAGCCCAGCCTGCAATATGGGCCGGCTCTGCAATTATGGAAGCCTCCTTGGATAGTGGGAAACACGCCATTGGGTCTGCCCCTGCCTTCCACTTGAGGGTTGAATCGTTGATGTCTTTTGACCGTTCTATCTACCATGACCAGGCTGAGATGTGCGCGACATCACAACATAAGTCCTAACCTGCCTCGAGACCAGAGGAAAGCTAACCTCATTAAAAAATGCCTGCCGAAGTCGGAAGTGCCGTCCTACGGTGGGAAAATAAAAATTGGCACTACGCATTTATGTCCTAGTGAAATGTTTTGTCCGAATGTCTCTCATGCTAGGAACAGCTCTGAATAGCTAGTTTTCCGAATATCCGTCATGCCCGGAACAGCTCTGTCCGGGCACAACGACAAACACATGTCGGAATCGAAACTCACTGAGTGGATATCTTCTGGAGACCTGTCTGGTTTGTGTGGGAACAGCCCGTTGCGAACGAAATGCCAAATATATCGAAGTGAGGTTTTTAAAGCAGCCATGAGCAGGACGTGACGATTCCCTCGGTGAGTCCAATACCAGGGCACTATGTATCAGCTCTGCAACTATGGAAGCCACCCTGGATGGCGGAAATTGCTATGGACTGTCCCTGCCTTCCCTTGAGAGATGACCGTAAAGTCTACAACTGTTCCAACTTGACCAGCTGGGATGCAGACAATACCATCTCCCAGGAGTGATAACCTGGTCAAAAATGCACGCAGAAGTCGGATGAGTTGGCCGAAGGGTTTCGGCCCAAGGGTGCATAACAACGTAACGCAATCACATCTGAAAAAACACTCCGGATGAACGCAAAGAAGAAGAAGAAGAATTTAAATTAGGGTTAAGATTTTAAACAATTGAATGGCAGGACTATAGATGGAAACAAAAGTAGATTGCGTTTGCAATAATCTATTGAATAAGGATTATTTCAGAATCCACATATCTAGGAAGTATTTTAAGAATAATTTTTAACAACTGCCATTAGATTATTTTTAACCTGTATGCTTCATTTAAGCATGACTGATGTATTTGACCTTACTGTCATATAAGCAAATAAGAAGACATACATCAGCAATGATTTTTATAGATCTGTGCTTTCCACCAAGATTTAGAATCAATAATTAATTTGTAAATTTTAAACTCAAAGCAGCAGTGAGGAAGATGTGACATATGCTACTATCTACAAACTTTTGAATAACGAAAATGATGACAAACAAAACATGATCAGAGATGAACAAATCCAAGATAAAACTGAAGTAATGACATCGTTTATAATTTAATTTCTGTTCTTTCCATTTGCATGGTTTCTTTCCTTGTATTTATCTGATTCCAACTATTGAACTTGTATTCTCCTGTGGCAATCTTAATTTCCATCCTTTTTATAAAATTCTCTTTTTATCAAATTTTCTTTTTTATCAAATTGTCTTCTGCAATTTTCAGATTAGACAACATCCACCCAACCCCACCACAGATTTTATAAAAAATAATTCACTGAACTATTTTAATCTCAACAAAGTTAAATTTAATTCTTCTTATAGTCCACACCGTGTGGAATCGGTGATGATGTCTGTCCACAGCCCTCAGTTTCATGTGCTTTCAATCATTTCTAATGCTGATTTTTTTTTCTCCATGCCATGATATCAGACTGTCCAGCATCTTCTCTCCTGGTCTTCCTCTGTCTCTCTTCCCCTACAACTTTCCGATTATGATGAGATACTCCAGCTTTTCTCTTCTCCTGATATACCCAAAGAATGTGGACTTATTCTGATGCAAGTAACCAGTTCTCATTGTGAGTTAACTTCTTTTAATGATATCTTCATTGCTCTTTCTATCCATCCACAGTGTTCTCATCATTCTTCTATAAATCCACATCTCTGCACCCTCCACATAATTCCTCACTTGTCTGCTAATTGTCCATAATTCTCTTCCATACATCAATATAGCTCTTAAGAACTCCTTCCCTCAACCCAGTTGACAGAATTAAATTGCAGAGAATCACTTTTAATCTTAACAACGTTAAATCTAAGTGCAAATGCAAAACAACAAAAAACATTTCACCGTGTGTTTACAGTTCTTTGTATCTGCACTTAAGCAATTTAACAAAAGATCTTATTTTAGTTGGTAAATATATCCAGTTTATTTGGATGAAGAAACTGATGATTTAATGTGGTTGCGTAGGGGTTGGCGTAGGACAGAGCTAGGTTTCAGAGGCATGGTAACTGATGTTATCAGTTCTGTTTCTAGTCTGTTTACTCCTTTTGGCACCATTGGGCCTGTTGAGTATATATTGATACTGTAAAAATGCTAATATATTCTTCTGTAAATCCACGTCTCCGAGGCCTCTATTTAACTTTCTAATTGCTTGTTGATAGTTCAGGCTATATAGTAGTGTTGAATAGAATATTCATAACATTTGACACTTCTCATTTAATGCGTTGAGCTGCCTTCACTTCCCAGTAAATTTCCTGGTACCAATTTTAGGCTTTGGTTGACCTGGGAGCTCAGTACAATTTAAAAACAAATACTTTCTTTAAAGGATTCTTATCATCATCATCATCATCAAGTGTCCTGTCACCTGCAGAACTGCGTCCCCATAACAGTCTTTCAATATTATTCTCTATCATAAGCCACATGTCCTGCCTCTGTTGCTGTCATAGGTAAACTATCAATCTTAGATCCATCTATGTTGTGGTCTTTCTTTTATCTGTTTCTCCAGTACACTTGCCTCCGTAATAATCTTTACCAGACATTTATGTTTTGTTACATGTCTGAAATATTTTATCTTCCTCATTTTTGTCTTAATAATCAGTCTTATTCAAATGTTGGATTCATGTTGGATAGATCTGTTTGTTGGATTCTTGTTGGATAATTTTTTTTTTTTTTTTTTTTTTTTTTTAAATTCTTGTTAGATTGGTTGTTGGATTCTTGTTAGACAGTTTGTTGGATTCTTGTTAGATAGATTGTTTTTGGATTCTTGTGGGATAGATTTGTGTTGGATTCTTGTTGGGTAGATTGTTTGTTGAATTCTTGTTAGATTGTTTGTTGGATAGATTGTTTGTTGGATTCTTTTTGGATAGTTTGTTTGTTGGATTCTTGTTGGATTGATTGATTGTTGGATTCTTGTTAGATAGATTATTTGTTGGATTCTTATTAGATAGTTTGTTTGTTGGATTCTTGTTGGGTAGATTGTTTGTTGAATTCTTGTTAGATAGTTTGTTTGTTGGGTAGATTGTTTGTTGGATTCTTTTTGGATAGTTTGTTTGTTGGATTCTTGTTGGATTGATTGATTGTTGGATTCTTCTTGTTAGATAGATTATTTGTTGGATTCTTATTAGATAGTTTGTTTGTTGGATTCTTGTTGGATAGATAGTTTGTTGTATTCTCGATAGATAGATTGTTAGATTCTTTTGGATAGATGTTTGTTGGATTCTTGTTGGATAGATTGTTCGTTGGATAGATCTGTTTGCTGGATTCTTGTTGGATAGATCTGTTTGTTGGATAGATTATTTTTTTTTTTTAAATTCTTGTTGGATAGATCAGTTGTTGGATTCTTATCAGCTTATTATAAAACAAAAGTAAACGATCCCTTAAGGTGAATTGCGTGTATGTTGCTGGACCCATGTTTGTATAGACTAATTGGCACTCTGTGGGTGATGTGGTCAGTGTCATGCTATACACCTTGACTTCCCACAACATTTCCTGGTACCCATTTTAGGCTGGGTTGACCTGTAGCCCAGGTCAATTTTTAAAATTCTTCCCGTTTCAGATTCAAACCCATGACAACCAGATTGGCAGGTGAAATAACTTAGGATGCCTGGACAATAACTAGTGAGCAAACTATGGACAGCTCAAAGCATAACACAAAACATGCAATACTACCTGCACAACTCAACTTGTTTAAACAAGAGACTGATGAAACAATCATATCTTCACAATAATAGATACATAGGCTGGTTTGGTTACAACCATTGGCCAAAGAAGATTAATTTTCTTCATATATGCATATAATCAGGGGTAGAAACATCTAAACATAATTTAGGAGCCAGCCCCTTTTCCCCAGAGCCTGCATAATTTTTTTCCATATCACAGACTAATGAAAACATTCAAATAAAGTTATATATTTTGAAATGAGCCAGTAAATGTCCTTTATTGGAGGCCCAATCAAAGATATCGTCATGAGAACAAACACTTCAGTTATTCACACGTCTCCAGAACTTTCAAGTACCTATCACTTGTATCTTCTTGCATCAAATATATCTAGAACTGAATATGAAAATTCAGGTGTCAGGTAAACATTTCAGGTGCCTGGGGTTTTCTAACCGTGCATATAACTAATAGCTGATGTTAAAATGGGGATCAAGATAACAGTTAACAAAGCCTACTGTGTCTAAAATAAAAAAACATACTCACTGCAAATGGGGTTTTCATTATGAAGGATGATAAACAGACAAGGGAGGTTAGATTTGTACACTGCTTAGACAGCCTGATCAATGAAAATGCTATTGATAATCTTGGATGTGTACTAGTTGGTTTATTGATCTGGTTTTGTCTCTGCGTATAAACAATGTTTGAATCATACACCTATTTAGGGAGAAATGTAGACACAGAGAGTGATGCAGATAAAGATATCAGTATACGAATACAGAAGGATAGAGGTGTTTTTATAACACTAGGAAATGTGTGGAAGTCAAAAGAAATTAAACTTAGAATATTAAATTCTAACATTAAATAAGTACTACTGAATGGATCATAAACATGGAGGTTACATTTTCTTGCCTAACAATTGATTAATTGATTGAACCGACATCACAGCATTCGGGACATTCCCATAATTTTGCCAGGGTAGTGCCCTTATGGCCTGCTCTTTGTGATTTTCAACAGCTTTGTGGGATTTTTAACTTGGACATAGGGCCTATTGTTTACCTGATCCAAGAAGGCTATGTACCCATTCTTACAGACAGACAAGACATTAACAAAAGGCAAAATGCCAGACATATGGTTTTCGTTTTGTTATTCTAATCAGTGATCACATTCATTCATTGCACACAAATATCTCCATAAGTGCTCAGTCTCCTATAAATCACACAATGATTATCACAGCACAATGCATGAGCGCCATAGCTCCATTAAGGAGCCAAGTTACAATCTGAGGTTTGATTTCTTGTGCATCTCATTAGCCTTCCTAGGCATATCAAAACAGTCTCTGCAGTTATGCTAAAGTACAATGGCAACAAATATCAAAGGCACCTCAACACAATGAGAAAGAAGAGAATAGAACAAGTTTTTTTCTTCACTTTTGAACTCGAGCATAGTCCATGCGGGACTAATTTATGCATGTGGGCTAGCTTTCCCTATTACTTATGTCCCTCATCATAAGACGAACCCAACCAGACTTCAAAGGTACTTTTAATTTACATCCCGGAGTCAAGGACAAAAAGTCAACATTTTAGTCCAACTGACCGGTGCAGGCGTTGAATCTGATATCTCGCCATCAGCACACCAGAAGTTTACGAGCAAGTTCTCTTATCTATTCAGCCATGCTGGCCTCCAGAGACTGGGATGAGATGATAATAAAATATGAGTCATGCTAGTGATAATACCACTGTCTCATCTTACCTTGTAGTTATTTGAGATTCTGTTTGCCTCAATGTAATTCTCAGCCAAAAGCATACTATTTTTATCAGAATCTGCCTCACCATTATGTAAATGTTCAGACTGTACAAATCGCCGTGATCGAATGGATGCTAAATACTTCTTCTTTCTTCTTGATTGCAGCTCAGTAGTCACAGCAGCTGTGTCGCTGTAGTAATTTGAAGCAGTCAGGTCTTGAGACTCCATCACGCTCGGCATAGTGGCACTTCTTTTACGGTAGCTGGCGTCAAATTCCGGGATCTGAGCAGCCGAATGCTGTGTTCCTTCATATCGCAACATGATTTCCTGCTGTTGATTTCTGTGGCCATCTTCGGTGTTCGCTTCCATCATTGTTCCCTATACTTGATGTTTGGATGGAAATATGTAGAGAAACAATTTTTTTTAATAAGACCGAACTCTTGAACTATTCTTCTGTAATGTATTTGCATGTTTAGCAAGTGCAGAGAATGTAGGATAAAGATTCTTTGTATATCATAGTATGAACAATCACATAGTTTTCACAGTAAGAACTGTCACATAGTTGATACAGTAGTAATGGTCAGGTAATTGTCACAGTAGGAACAGTGACATAGTTGTCACAGTAGCAAAAGTCACATAGTTGTCACAGTAAGAACAGTCAAATGATTGTCACAGTAGAAACAGTCACATAGTTGTCAAAGTAGTTGTGGTCAAGTAATTGTCACAGTAGAAACAGTCACGTAGTTGTCACAGTAGAAACAGTCACATAGTTGTCACAATAGGAACAGTCACACAGTTGTCACACTAGGATTAGTCAAATAGTTCTCACTGTAGCAACAGCTGTATAGTTATCACAGTTGCAACAGCCACATAGTTGTCAAAGTAAGAACAGTCACATGGTTGTCACAGTAGGAACAGTCACATAATTGTCACAGTAGGAACAATCACATTGTTGTCACAGTAGCAATGGTCATGTAATTGTCACATTAGACACAGTCACATAGTTGTCACAGTAGAAGTAGTCAAATATTTATAGTTTATTAAGCTTTTATGTCAATTGCAATGAGTTCATATTCCTGCTATCATCATTCTTACAGTATCAAGCATCTCATTTCAAATCTTATTACACATACACAGTGAGAGACCAACAGATGGGGAGAGAGAGAGAGAGAGAGAGAGAGAGAGAGAGAGAGAGAGAGAGAGAGAGAGAGAGAGAGAGAGAGGGAGGGAAAATGTAAAGTATATTAATATAAACTTTTTTTAACCAATGTTAAATAGGTGTTGTAAACAAAGATCAAAGGATGGAAATTCAAAACAAATGAACTTATAGTAAGCTGTAGAGTCTGAAGAATAGGTGGACAGGAGAATGAAAGAACAAATAAATAACACACATTAGAAACACCTTTTTACTTTTTACATTATATAGAAAGACACGGGGGTGGGGATGATATTTCAAAACTTATAATAACAAAACCATAAATATCAGTTTGATGGTTGCAGAACACGAAGAAGACAAAAATAGATAAATGAACAGTATTGAAAAGCCATTAGAGTGTTAATAGCCACAATATAACCATTGTAAGGACGGCCTAAACATGAAGACTTGTAGTTTTCACAATATCAGTGTCTAATGGTAGAGTGACAAATTACATCTCGTGGGAGAAAGATTCACAGATAAAGGTTCTTAAAATCACACAAATCAGAAATTAATCAAGTATTCAGTGTACATACATTATGTCCTATTTATCATCATGTTCCACTCTTTCAGTCAAGCATCATGTGTAGGTCTCTCTCTCTCTCTCTCTCTCTCTCTCTCTCTCTCTCTCTCTCTCTCTCTCTCTCCTCTCTCTCTCTCTCTCTCTCTCTCTCATCAGGTGTAAGATGCATGACAGATTAAGAGAGCAGAATAGGCTAATTAAAAGCTTCATCTCAGATTATGTAAAGTATCTTATGTAATAAGTTAGTTTTTATTGAATGTCAGAAAGAGAGAATTGAAATATTATGTCGAATCTGTACTGACGTAGAGCAGTGAATCTTGGGATGTGAGGGAACAAATTAAGAAAACTTAGAGACAATGGGGATGTAGTTTCCTTCACAGATCTTACAAACACATTGGACTGCCAGAGTAACTATGAACGATTGCTTGGAAATGGTTAATGAAGATATAAAATAAACGCAGCTTTAAGAAAGTATTATGATGACTAGAAAGATCAGTAGTAGAAGGGAGAGGGTGAGAGACATGATTCTGGGCTGTCTTGGATGGTGGCATGTAGGAATTTCATTAGAATTGATCCAGTACACCAGGGATCGAAATATGTGGAAAGTCATGAACTTTAACCTTATTTAGGAAGACACAAGATGATGATAATTCAGATAAGACAAAAGATAGGTGCATTTCAGCATGTCTGACCCATTAATTTATTATTTAGCCCTGTCTGTCCTAGTTGCTAACTTATCTCTTTAATTCTCCAGTTGTTACTGAGCATCCATTTGTCCCAAGCAGCTATCATGTTGAACTTCTGACCTAGAGATTTGTTACTATAAAATTAGCAACTGCCAACTTATGAGGGGACTTCTAATGAAAACCTTGAAAGTGTGATAGAAATTACCATAACCATACCATTTTTATGTAACCTGTGAATACTGTTAAGGATGTCAAGAGTGCTAAGCACATGACATCACAGTGCGGACGAACACGGTAACATCATAAGGACAGTTTAAATATGTCTACCCCACTCAGTCCAGCAAGTGTGTGAGTTGAGTAGGAAGTTTCAAAACGGCTTGGCTTCTGTAACAGACTTTTCGGTCCGATGAAGAGGCACAGCAGATGGGACATGAGTGGTTACTCACACGGCCAAGATAATTTTTGTTTTTTCAACAGGTATGCAAGCACTTTAACGGCACTGGGTTTCTTGCATTTAACGCAGTGTTGACTACATCGAAAAATGGTACACTGTTCTTTACTTATTCAGAATATATTCACACACAAAAACATTTAAGGTTTTCAATTGAAGCCCCCCGTGGAAAGAGAGAATTGTGGTACCCTAGTGGCTAGATGCTCGCCCATGTCGATCTAATTGTCATGGGATCGATTCGCAGCAGGGCGGATTCAAATGTAATGATTGACTTGAGGATCCAGGTTGACCCAGCCTAAAATAGATGCAAGGAATTTTCTTAGGAAGTAACGGTGGCCGGCATGTTACTGACCGTATCACCCTCCGAGTGTTGAATGGTCTATACAAATATGGCTCCAGCACCATATGTCCCCTGTGCCGTAAGGCGTGTGAGAGGATCCTATAATTGACCGCATACAACTCGGACAGAAGACTGGTGACACGCAACAGAAGCACACAATACAGAGTCTTTGAAAGTGTCTCGAGATGGGTTATAGTGGATAATGGAGTGATACAAGAAAGGCTGAAGGGCAAAAGAGTCAAGCAAAGACCCAGAAAGAAGATGTTGGACATCTTGAGATCATGACAAGGAGAAATATTCATATTGGAAATTGTGTACACGCGATACAGAATGCTTTCAACAGTGACCTCTGCCATAAGGGTCAAGGCTGTGAAAAGGAACACAACTTCTTAGGTAAGAAAAAAATTAATAAACATGCGATGAAGGGAGTAAGTAACCAATAAGCACATGACGAATTATTTGGTACAGGAGGAGTTATAATGAATACATCATCATCATGTCTTCTGTCAAATGGTGTTAAAAGAAACTTTCATGAAGTATTCTCCTACTATGGGCATGTGATTGATAAGGCTATCACATTCTGCAGGCCTGAATGCACAGATGAATAGATGACCAATCTCTCCCATGCGTAGCAGGCATCAAACCCTCATCTGACCGTGCTGATGACATTAGTACAGTTCCCTATCAACTTCGCTAACGCTAGTGCTGCTGTCAAATGACAAGGGCATTCATGTATCTCTGCAAGCTTCAGTGCTTGGTATCATCAGTCGGTACTATTGATGATGTTCCTCTATATCTCCTATTTAAGCAACATCTCTCTTGGTATGCTTTTTTCTACCACTTATATTCTGGTCATCACTATGTTTTCCAGTGCTTTTTTTTCTAAGTATGTGACCATAGACCATTGTTTGTCTCTCTTATAGCCGAATAAAATGTTCTACTTTTATTAACTACTTCAATGAGGCACTCGTTGTTAGTTCTTCAAACTTTACAAAGTATTTATAACACTTATCACAGAAAGCACATCTCTGTTGCTTCGAAGATCTATCTAATTTGTTTGTTCATATTCCAAGATTTGACATTTGTCATAGAAAGTTCATCTCTGTTGCTTCCAAGCTATAACTAATATGTTTGTTCATATTCTAAGTTTTCACATTTGTCACAGAACGCACATCTCGGTTGCTTCCAAGCTCTAACTAACGTTTGTTCATTTTCTAAGATTTCACATTTGTCACAGAAAGCTCATCTCTCTTGCTTTAAGTTCTAACTAATTTATTTGTTCATTTTCTAAGATTTCACATGTGTCATAGTAAGCACGTCTCTGTTGCTTCCAAGCTCTAATTTTTGTTCATATTCCAAGATCTCACGCAACGGTTCATTAAACCTCCACCCTAACCCTGCCCACCAAGAATAAATTCACTGTGTTGGCGATAAAGTTACTACCAAATATAAGTATATAAGTAACATTCACAATCCTTGTATATTGTGGGGTTGCTATCTCTCTCGCCCCCCCCCCCGTATCCTCTCTCTCTCTCTCTCTCTCTCTCTCTCACTCACTCTCTCACACACACAGTCCTCTCTCTCTCTCTCTCTCTCTCTCTCTCTCTCTCTCTCTCACACACAGTCTTCGTCTCTCATTCTCTCTCTCTCAGTATCTCTTTCTCCCTCTCTCTCTCTCGCTCTCTCTCTCTCTCTCTCTCTCTCTCTCTCTCTCTCTCTCTCTCTCTCTCTCTCTCTCTATCGCATGCACGCCGCAAACGCCATACATACCTGCTTTTAAATTTACTTTTTTAACTAAAGATGGGACGCTTGTTGAGATGTTTCATGTATGATGCATTCAGTGATTCGTTTAAGCTTGTTTAAATAAAACTAAGTGTGCATGAGAAAAAGTTTAAAGGAAGCATGGAAACGCGTGTGTACATGCACTATGCCATAAATGTTATATTATCATATGTGTATATGTATGTATTAATTTTATTCGCACATGTGTCACTTAACACTATACACGGCAACGCTCTATGATATACACAAACAAAAGAAACACACATTACACCTTGCAAATAAACACTGTTTTGAATGGAATAAACGTTTGGAAAAGAAAAAGAAAACAATTATCACAGAAAGCACATCCCTGTTATTTCCAAGCTTTAACTAGTAAGTTTGTTCGTATTCAAAGATTCACTGGCCTACAGCAGAACAAGTTCTGTAACAAGTCAGTACTCTTTTTCTGACATGTAATGGGAGTACTTATTACATGAGACAATTTTCATCTTCTGAATTACAGCTTTTGCTTCACCGATTCTGCCCTTAATCTTTCTCACACATCTTACATCTGATGTTATGATTGCATATTGAATACACAAAGGGAAAACCTATAAAGCAGATTTGTTTAATTAAGTTTTGTTTCAAGATTAATAACAACTTACCAGAATCAAATTATGTTACTGGTAATTTTAAAAAAAAAATCAAAAGCAATGCAACATGTGTCCTCTGATGTATACTTCTTCCCTTGCCTTCTATGAGTGCTAGTCAATACTTGCGAATTTACTTCTGGTGCTACAGGTCTCAAAACAGAACTATGCATTCACGACAGCTGCTCTAACAGTTCTGACCAGCTTCAGTTAATACCAAAGTCTAAAGTAGTAAGAAATGTTACAAACTACAGCCTGGAATTTCTAAGTAGTCTAGTTATCTCTGAAACATAACAGTGGGTCTCATTCCTTGATTAATGAGCCTTTGTAGATTATACACAATGCAAATATGATGTCCAGATAAGTCTATGGCTAATTCAGTCAGTTTGAGCTATGCACAATCCAAATATGCACAGATAAAGCTTCAGGAATAATGGTTAGTTCAATATACCATGTGACAGCAGTGATTACATTTTAATTAATATTTCATATATTTGTTTTCATGAGAGAAGCCTTGCAAGATATGGAATTGAAGAAGTATTACTGAATGAGATCAAGGTCAAGCAATTAAAATTCTTCTGGCTTTTAAAGTCCCACAGCTCCAGTTGGTGTGTACTTAACCCTGGCATTGTGCCACCTTACTGCACAACTTCTGGATTAATTTTTATCTTTACTGTTTTCAACTGTTGTGTTCCATTACACAAGTTTTTATAAGTAGTGTTTATGCTGTCGCTGACAAAGGTTAATTACTTTCCATGACAGGGGTCTAGGTTCACTCCTCAACAGAGACATATTTTTGTCTTACCAGTACAACTCCGGGGTTGGTCTAATCTTATATAAATGCACCCAAGACCATTGTCTGAGAATTGCCTGGGTTTTTTAAGCTGACCAGGAAGGGAACAGGTCACTCAACTTCATACGTCGTGGCCTAGAATATGTGAAGCTCAAACACTGGAAAGATGTGGTCACCTTACTCAGGCAGCATGCCACTTAACTCTGTCTGTGCCAAAAATGGTTTACTTTAACTCTTTCTATCCCAAGCAGGCTTTACTTAAATAGTGGACGTTTGATATGAAGGAGTTACAGTAATAACGCCGTGAGCCAAAAGAAGATAAAGTGACAGCTGGGATGTGTCATATGAGATTGTTCAGTTAAATTCTTGGGAAGATAATGTAGCGGTTTCTATTTGACTTCCATATCCACATAGATGGTTTGTGACCATTACCTTTTACTGTTAGAGTGTATGAGTTTTTGTTTCTCTGTAGAATTTCAACATGCCTGTTTTGTTTTATTTTGTGCTGCCACATCCTAATGCGATCAAGTTCTCCATGTTGATAGGATGTTGTTGGCGGAGAAGCATGCTAGAGGAAGACAATGCTACAACAGTAAGAGATAATCTGGAAGAAGCGTCTTGTATCCATAGGACTGAAACTGTTGGCACATTCCAATCACCACCCTTCATTGCGGAGATGGCAGTGGATGGTGATGATGTCATACCTGTAATCTTCCATCTATCCATCATGTGCCATGCAGATAAGCGTGGGTCAATTCACTCGGTCACATGAGTCATGGATCAGCTCAGTGTTCTTGTCTCGACCATGCACACATGGCCAAGCCATCCAAGTATTTACTTCTCTTGTCTTCCCTTGTTCTCTCCCCCCCCCACCCCCCCCCCCCCCCACCACTCGGATCTTGCCAGTTTGTCACCAAGTTCTCCAATTTATTTCTTCTCATAACATTCCCAAAAATGTTGATTGCCTACGTCTAATTTCTCTTCTCAGTTTCCGGTTTCCATTTGTTTTTTGTAGGACTTGGTCATTGGTATTTCTGTCAGTCCATGGTATTCTTTGTATTCTCTTCAGAAACAAGATTTCCAATGTAAACATGTTTTTTTCAGGTTGACCGCTCATTGTCCGCTCTTCTCATCCATACAGCATACAAAAGTACAGGCTCCATGTATCCCCTCAACACTCTTTTTCTCGTAGCATTTGACATCTTTTTATTGGTCAGCATGTTTATCATCTTGTAAACGGCTACCCTCGCCATGACGATTCTTGTTCTAATCTCTTCAAGGCATTCCCATCAGATGTTATGACTGTTCGAGATAATTGTACCGATTCAAATGTTTAAGAATATTCCCATTTACTTGTATATTACATTGTGGTATATTCCTTTGTCCTAGTGACAACCATAATCTGTGGCTTCATACAATTTAGTTCTAGACCTAATTGTTCACTTGCGTGCAACAACAACGTCTACTAAATGTTGCAGATCCTGCTCATTGCATGCAATCAATACTGTATGCATTCTGCATATCTAATGTTATTGATGTTTTCGGTCCCCCAATGATGATTCCTTTCATATCTTCTATATTTCTGAAAAATATGTTCATGTGTACAGGAAAAACGATCTGGAGACATTATACCACCCCTGCCTCACACACTCTCTTAATAGGACTGATATTGACCTACGTCATTATCAGTTCTTATGGCAGATTGTTGTTTTCCAATATATATATATATATATATATATATATATATATATATATATATATATAAGCTTCACTGGCGATGATTGAGGAAGGATTGGTGCCAAAATAATCAGCGAAGTAAGATGAATTGATGTACGAGGGTAAGATAATAAGTAAGTCACCAATGGCTGTTGAAAAATAGCTAACTATGATAACAACTTGCAACCAGTTTATTTTTATACATACATTGTCCCTTTATTTCTCAACATAATTTCCACAAACATTGATGCACTTATCCCATCGTTTTATCAGTCCTCCCAAACCGGTTGCATAAATCTGCGTGCTCTTTTTACATTTACCAGCCGTCCCACAGAACTGTGTGACTTACTTATTGACTCTCCCTAGTAACTTTGTCTACCCAGCTATGCACCGCTTTACGGGAAATCGCTAGGGGCTAAGTCCACTGAATTCCCATCTTGGCGGGAGACATTTCGCGAATAACGCTGAAATTGAATGTGAAGTGAAAATGTGGTTTAGAAAACATCATGCAGTTCTATGCAGTAGGTTTGGGAAAACTTATAAAACGATGTGATAAGTGCATCAATGTTGGTGGACATTATGTTTAGAAATAAAGAGACAATGTATGTATAAGAATAAACTGGTACAAGTTGCTATCATAGTTAGTTATTTTTCTACAGCCATTTGTGACTTATTTATTAACTTACCCTCGTATAAATGTGGCTTAATCTTACGGGGGAGACAACAAAACAAAGGGGGATAATTTCACTAGACAAGAGGAAAATGATAATTATTCTCTATCCACTCTTGGTAGGAAAAATAACTTAATTTCAGAAGCTGCTTTAGACAGCAGAAGATTAGTTAACAATGAACATAAACTTGTCTTACAATGATGGCTTCTGTTGCAGCCTGTTTTCCTAGATGGCGTCACCATGCCTATGATGTCTAAATTATAAGATTAGTTATCTTGAGAATGAAATTTAGTTGCACTGGATCTCAAGAATTCTGTTTCTTTTCATGAAGGTGCAATTTCACATCTTGTATTCAGTCCAACTTTTGATGTTATCTTCCAATTTAAAGTATTATCCAACTTTTTATCCAGCCCATCTTTTGACGTTATCGTTAAATTAAAAGTATTACGTTATTTTGATCCAATCCATCTTTTGCTGCTATCTTCCAATTTAAACTGCTATCCTATTTTTATCCGGTCCATATTTTGATGCTACCTTCTGATTTCTAATGTTGTCTTACTCTTAAAGTTTGTTTTCCTCCTTTTCCTGTTGCATGATTTATATCTGCACATGGTGTTGGGTACAATCCAGTCAGTGACCCACTTTTCACTCACTATCACGCTCAGGACAGTGGCAAGGAACACCACTGTTATACAACTTTATACACCAACAACTGAAACTCTGGGGTGTTCCGCCGTAACACCTATAGTGTGCGTACTTGTTACATCTGTAGCACATTTACTGTGTTTACATCTACCCCACCAACTGATTCTCCTTCAGATCTGCTAAGACTACAGTATAGTCTGTTAGGCTAAAGGCTTAAAGGTTTAAAATTACGGTGATTCACAATACTAAGAATCAAAGGCTGTGGAAAGATGTAAACTTACACAGGCGACATGACACTTAACTCTGTCTCTGCCAAACAGTTTTATTTTGTAACTCTATCTATCCCAAGCAGGTGTTACTTAAAATAATGGACGTTTGTTGTGAAGGAGTTACAGTAACAACACTGTGAGCGAAGAAAAAAAAAAGATGAAAGTGACAGTTGGGATGTGTCATGTGAGATTGTTTAGTTCTATTTTTGGAAGATAATGTAGCGGTTTCCATTTGACTTCCCTTTCCACATACATGGTTTGAGACCATCACCTTTTACTGCAATGCCCATCAGTCATTGCCTTACTGTGTTCATGTGTAGAGTTGTTCCAATTATACGAGGGTAAGTTAATAAGTAAGTCACAAACGGCTGTAGAACAATAGCTAAAGATGATAACAACTTGAAACCAGTTTATGTTTATACATACATTATCCCTTTCTTTCCCAACATAATTTCCACCAACATTGATGTACTTATCCCATCATTTAATCAGTCCTCCCAAACCGGCTGCATACAACTGCGTACTTTGTTTTCATTTACCAGCCATTCCACATAACTGTGTGAATTACTTATTGAATCGCTCACGTAAATTTTCTACCCAGCTATGCACCACTTAGCGGGACAAACATTTGTCAGCATAAACAGGAAACCCACCTTGGCGGGAGACATTTCGCTAATGACACTGAAGTTGAATGTGAAGTTAAAACGTGGTTTAGAAAATAGAGCACTCAGTTCTACGCAGCCGGTTTGGGAGGACTGATAAAACGATGGGATAAGTGCATCAATGTTGGTGGAAATTATGTTGAGAAATAAAGGGACAATGTATGGTATAAAAATAAGCTGTTTCAAGTTGTTATCATGTTTTAGTTATTTTTCTACAGCCATTTGTGACTTACTTATAACGTACCCTCGTACTATGAATACGCAGACATATTCCATGAATACTGTCTTCTGAATTGCATTTTCAGCATTCTGTGCGTTGCTCAACCTCTACTTCTGGGAGGTACAGCTATAAGCTTCCCTTCAGCCAGCTAGATCATAATTGCAGCTCCTATACTCTCCAGTACTGTAGAGGACAACTGGTATCTTTTCTTATCTTGTCTTTTATTCCCTCTTTGAAGTAGAGGTGCTCAACAATCTTACGCAATCAAACCTATCTGTTGCTATCTCCTGCAGTTGCGTCATTGCAGTCGCCATTTACACAACACAGAACTGATAAGGAGAGCTCACCATGGACCGAAGAAATAGCTCTTCTTATCAGAAATTTATCTTATCCGGATAAGAGTTCAGGCATATGGTAATGCATTTACAACGTACACAACAATAACGAAGTAGCGTTGAATACTACAGATGTGTGACACAGAAAATATGTAAATCACCAAAAGCGTTAAAGTACAAAGTTGGCACAGATATGTAGAGAATAACAGCACTTTTTACACTTTGAAACGAAAAAGCTGCAATTGTCCTTTGTATCTTAGTACCCGTACCTTAGTTAATAAAAATGTCTTTCCGTGACATCATTAAATTTCGGTTCTTCATTCTGTGAAAATCAACTTGTCCATCATAAAATATTTTTGTGTACTGATCCTTATTTTTTATGATTCCTGAAAGCATTGATTTTGGAGTGTCATATTCCTTTGCTATTTCCATGTTCTTTTTGCCACTATTTTTCACCTTTTGTTATAGCTCAATCTTTCTGTTCAAAGATATGGGTTTTCACTTTCCAGCTTTTTTTTTTTAGAGGGGAAATAACTCAACTTCTTACACCAACTAAGCACGCAATTTCCGAAAATAGCCGAAAAGTTATACAAATGTCCAGGTATTTGAAAAAAAATGTTCGCCTTAACCACATCAGATTAAAATTGACGGGACACGGTTATCGTTCGGCATATCCGAAAATGCATGATAAACGGATTCCTCTTAACTGGACATGTTTTACAAAGCCACAGAAGAAAATTGCAGGAGACAAACAAATTGGTGTTCATAAAAGAAATTCGCCACATCCGAGATCACCATAAACGGTTTGCGCAGTATTCATCTCTGTTTTTAATTATCATTTTTATGTGTTTGTAGGTCTCCCATTATCGTGTTCGCCCTCCCAAGGTAATGTTTAGTTATACTATCCTCAGGGTTTCTCAGTGTGTTTCCTATACAGCCCCATGGTATTTCCTCACTTCTCGATTCCCTTAAATTTGTATTAGTTCTTTCCAAGGCTCTACGTCTGTGATTGTGTCATACCATTGCAGTCCCACTTTTCTGCGCAGGTTAGTTAAAGTTAGTTGCATATCCTTTACAGGACGCAGCAGCAAACTCCAGCATCTTTATTTTTTGGCTATTTATGATTCCTGGGCAAGATGTCGTTCAATAGTTCGCCAATGCTTTCTAAACTACCTACACTCACACCATTGTTGTGAAACCAACGCAAGGTGGTCTGCCTCCATATCGAACGCGATATGCGAGATTACGAATTGCATTCGTGATCCCTTCACCACAGAGCCGGCTTCTACGCAGGTATCAATTAATAAATATTAGGGGCGTTCATTTGAAACCCGTTCCAGTGGCTTTATTGCAAAAGCATGAAAGAAACATTAACAGGTGTAGAAGAATTAAACAAAGCATTCATTTTGAATGAATTATGCACCATAGGTTGATCAGAAGAAGTCGCCGTAGGCATTCAGGCAAGCATCTCATTGCTTAGGTAGGCGGCGAATGCCGTCCGCAAAAATGGACTGTGGTTGCTCACTGAACCAACTGTTTACCGCGTTCATTACGTCTGCATCTGTGTGAAATCGTTGCCCCTTGAGATCTTTTTGTTTTTTGGAGGTCCGAAAAATGAAAATCACATGGTGACAATCAGGACTATAGGCTGGATGTTGCAGAATTTCCCACTTCTTCCATGCTAATGCTTCCTGCATAATCTTTGCGACTTGCGGACGAGCATTATCGTGCAACAAAATCACACCACGTGAAAGCATGACGGGTCGTTTATTCTTGATGGCTTTGTGCAGCTTGTCTAGTGTTTGCAAGTAGTGGGTAGAGTTGATGTTGACACCAGGTTCTTTAAAGTCGGCCAACAATAGCCCTTCATGGTAAAAAAAAAAAAATGCCCTCAGCATAAATTTACCAGCGGAAACCTGTAACTTGAATTTTATTTGCTTTTGGTGATCCAGCATGCTTCCATTGCATGCTCTCATCTTTTGCTGCTCGGCTCAAAGTGGTGATACCATGATGCATCGCCTGCCACTATGCGGAAGAGAAATGCATCACTCTCAACTCTGTAACCCAGCAAGTGGTTCAAACACGATCCCCATGCGTTCCTCTTTTTGGTGGTCGGTCAACATCCGTGGTATCCACTGTGAACACACCTTCCGATATTGCAGTTTCTTACGAACGAGTTTTTCAATTGTCCCAATTTACACATTAAATTCTTTCGCTAGCGAACGTATGCTTCAACAGCGGTTCATCTGTATTGCTGCGTCAATTTTGGCGATGGCTTTTTCTGTTAAACATATGCGCTTGACCCGGCCGTGGAAGATCTGTCGTGAACTGTCATAGGCTTATATATCGCCGAAATGTTGTCATTGTATTATAATACCACATGTATATTGTCATTGAAGAAGAATTAAACAAAGCATTAATTTTGAATGAATTATGCACCATAGGTTGATCAGAAGAAGTCGCCGTAGGCATTCAGGCAAGCATCCCATTGCTTAGGTAGGCGGCTAATGCCATCCGCAAAAATGGACTGTGGTTGCTCACTGAACCAACTGTTTACCGCGTTCATTACGTCTGCATCTGTGTGAAATCGTTGCCCCGTGAGATCTTTTTTTATTTTTTTCTGTTAAACAATATGCGCTTGACCCGGCCGTGGAAGATCTGTCGTGAACTGTCATTGGCTTATATATCGCCGAAATGTTGTCATTGTATTATAATACCACATGTATATTGTCATTGCTTTATAATAACATACGCCCATGACCATATAAAAATCTTTTAAGTCATAACTGTGACATGCCCCTACTTCCGATTTTGTGCCACCCACCGTTTTTGGTCCAAGCCTAATATTTTTTTTTTCAAGTTTTTTTTTTCCTCACTGAATCTGTTAAATACATGTGTGGATAGATTTCGTAATATTGAAATTCAGCGTGGGCAGCGGCCTAGTTGACCTGCTATTTTCAATGTCCACCTGACGAGGGCTGTTTAACATGCCAAGTGTGCACATGGATCCTCCCCGTTTGTCGCGCGTCTGAGAAGACTAAATGTCCAATACAATACCCTAGGATCAGAAGTGGTGTATGCCATTGTTTTCTCATATTATTTTAAAAATAAATATACATTAGAGTAATTAAAACCAACCAGGTGTGTATGAGCAGCTTTGGGTAGGCCGCCCTGTGGAAAGAGACCGAGCCATGTGGGATAAACCCCGGTACACTGAAGTCGATCCTCTCGACTTTTAAGAATTTTTTTTAAAGGTGTGTATGAGCCAGAGCTGGATGTCAATGCCTTAAGCCACTCCACCTATACACACTTATATTGATGATATAAAGATATTAATGGGGTATAATTTGTTTGGCACCACATCTCAAGCATCCTGGTCGCTTCAGCTGTTGAGAAACATTGTCACATGGACCTGATATGCACATAGCATACTTCAGCCCTAATTCTGTGTACTATGACACATATATTATGCACAACGCCTTTTAAATAGAACTTAATAAAACAATAGACAAGTGTGTTAAGTGTCAAAAGAAGTGTACCGAAATCGTACCCAGAACCTGTGTTGCTGTATGGGGATGATTCATAGAGTGAATGAACAACGTTTGGAAGCAATAGCTATGTGGTTCTCGGGACGAATAATATGAATCCCTTGAAATGCCAGAGTAACTAACAACCGTTGCCTCGAAGAGGCTAATGAAATATATATATATATATATATATATATATATATATATATATATATATATATATATATATATATATATATATATATATATATATATATATATATATATATATATATATATATATAACTTCTCGATCACAAGCAAGATGTCCCGTGTCCGACACACCCATCTAGAGATCATCCTCTTCCTCTCTTCTCAAGCATATACCCCTCCATTATTGTTCTCTCCAAACTTTCATGACGTTTCAAGTGACCAAAATATATTAATTTTCTTTGTTTTATCGTCTTTAATTGCCAACCCTCTTCAATATTCAGCTCTTGAAGTATGGATTCATTTGTTCCTTTCTTTACCCAAGATATTCTTAGAACCCGTCTATAGCATTTATGTTCAAAGGCATTTATGCGCTGTTCAGCTTGTTTAGTAAGTGTCCAGGTCTCACAGGCGTATGTTGCAATGCATAAGATGCATGCTCTTAAAAATCTAATTTTTGTAGACCTGTCTGTCTCACTCCATAATTTATTAAGTTGTTTTAGTCTTTGAAGAGCAATTTATATATATATGTATATATATATATATATATATATATATATATATATATATATATATATATATATATATATATATATATATATATATATATATAAGAGAGAGAGAGAGAGAGAGAGAGAGAGAGAGAGAGATGGTGTATTGTTAATGACTGTGCAGTGTTTGAAAATATTGCCGGTCCAAGTTTTGTATTCACCCTCTGTAAAGTTCATGCATATATAGGTAAGTGGCAGAGGGTGCGGAGAGCAATCAATTCAGTTGACACAGAATTGGAAGAGGCTGAAAGATATAAAAAAGTAAAGGTGCAGGATTTTAAACTTCAGGCAGCAGAGGCAAAGAGAATGAAGTGGGAACATTTTATCAATGAAGTCGGTGGGGATGTGACATTGGGAAAATTCTGGAGGCTGCACCGGCAGATGAAGAGACAGACGGTGCTTGGTACACATGGTACCGTTTATGATGATAACAACCGACTTATGCAAGGACAAAGGGGAGGCTTTTCTTGCACGATTTTTAAAACAGACGGATCAGCAAGATTGGGCTATTAGAGATAACGTCAGAGAAGCCTTGTCACGGGTCACTAGGAAGGAGGACTGTGAGATTAAAGTGGAGGATTTAGACGGGTACTGAAGCGGGATAAATACACAGCGCCAGGTCCGGATGGGGTGAGGTACTTCCATATGAGGAACATAAATGATAGGGACTTGAAGGAGATGGCTCTTTGTTTCAACCTAAGCATCAATACGGCGGAAATACCCCATGATTGGCTGCATAGCTACCTGGCCACACTCCCCAAGCCAGGTAAGGATCACTCCAGACTTAATGAATACCGAATCATAACCGTGCAAAACACGTATGGCAAAGTCCTCGAAAAGATAGTAGCACGCAGGCTCCAGCGACATTTGGAAAGTCGTAATCTGCTTCCCAAGGGCTCGTGGAGTTACCGGCCTGGGAAGGACACCTGGGCCAATGCTGACTACTTTTTGCATTTGATGTCTACGAGGGGGCTTTCCAGTATAAACAAGGATGACAAGTAGCGGTAGCTCTTGATCCTGGAGGATGGCGTATAACAGGGTCAGTATGATCAGTTGATGTAGCAACACTGTTGGACATGGAGTGTCCTGCCACTTGCCTTGTCAGCTGGGTTGCGAGCAGTCCTTTTATTGAGCGTAAGGTTGCACTTGCGCATGGGCTCCTGGACTTCATGATCCCTGTACGATTTACACCTGGCGTTAGCCACAGAGGATCTGCCTTGTCCTCAGTGCTCTTTAATGTCTACACCAGCGAAAGTCGCAGCTATTGAGACCCATGTGTGGGTAGAATCTTGAAGTTTGCAGATGATGTGCTGGTGTACAGACAGGGCAGAGACAGGGCCAGTTTGGCGAAAGACTTACAGGTGGCGGAGTGGTGCAGGGACGCAGGGGCCATTATACACCAAGACAAGGCATCGGTTGTGTGGTACTCCCTGGATAACCGGATCGTCAAGGCAGATGTCCCAGGTATTATGTTGAATGGTTGTCATCTTAGTCGAGAGAGTAAATTGAAGTAGTTGGGTATCACCTTTGACACGTGTTTGTCTTTTAAGGATCACGTGGAGGCTTTGGTGGTGAAGGCTGGTAGGGGACTTAATGCATTGAGGGCTATGGCAGCAACCAGGGTAAATTAGAGGATGCTGTACATTCCCTGGGGTGCACAAAAGACACTAATTATATGCACGAGGCATATCCTGGCGCTACAAAATATAACGGATAGGCATAGGGTCCTTCAGGCCAAATGGTACCTGAGAGTTGTCGCAGACAGGGATCACCCGCTGCATGCAGCATTGGATTTGGTCAAGGGTCATAGACTAAGACGAGGCAGGTCCTGGATGGCACAGGCAGAACTTTCTATAAGTCAGGTGTGTGATCTAGAGATGGTCTAGAGACCACCAATCGTGAAAGAGAGTGGGTTGAAGTTCCGGAAGGCATGACGGACTGGCACAATGTAATAATAACACTGGGTCGTGAGTGCAGAGAATGGGCAGCGGGCCGCACTGAGTTTGAAGTGCAACAGCTGATCCAGAGCAACATACATCAAGGTGACATAGTCATCTACACCGATGGGTCAGTGGCAAGAAACAGACATAGTGGCTGGGGCTTTATTGCAAAGGCTAATGGATGAGTCTTGAAAAATGAGAGTCTGGCATATGAGACTACGACCTCCAGCATGAGAATAGAGGTGGAGGCAGTAACAGCGGCATTCCGGTAGCTAGTGGAGACTACTGTAACACACGTTATATTCATTACGGATTCAAAGAGTATGCTTAGTAAGGTGGAGAAAGGAATGTTTCGCGTGGAATGGCTCTCCTCGCTTCAGAGGTCACAGATTGTGAGAATTGTATGGATATTTTGCCCTGGCCATGCGGGGATACGCCGGCTTCGTGGCTTAGAGGTTATGACTTTTCTCCGTAATCTCGTATACTCTTGTCGGTAACGTGATGACGGTTAGAATCAGCAGTGGTTCGAATCACATAGGTAACTTACGGGGTATGTGAGCCGGCCGCTCAGAAATCAATGGCAAACTACTGAGCGTAATCTTGCCAAGAAATCAACATACAGCTGAAAGATGCTGGTGTTGACAGCGATGTCCTGTAAAGGATATGCCCCAAAAAAATGAGGGGGTACGGGGGAATGAACAGGCTGATCGGCTAGCAGGGAATGCATCTCATGGTGGTAGTTTGCCTATGGACAAGGGGGAGTTGGTCGTGCGCTTGTGGGACCAGGTGGAGAAGGCGGAGGAACAGATTGAGAACCCATATGTAGAAAGAATGAGATTGCGGGGGATCGGCAGGGGTTCTGGAAGAATCTCAAAACTGAGAGGGAAGACCAGGAGAACGTTTAATCAACAGTGAGAACGATTAGTAGTATGACTCTTCGCTGGCTGTTGAACGAGGGGACGGAGCACGTATGGGAATGTCCTGAGTGCAGTGATGTTGGTTCTTATCTCAACTCAACTCAGCATTATAAGAAATACGGGGGTAAGTTAATAAGTAAGTCACAAATGTCTGTTGAAAAATAACTAACAATGATAACAACTTGAAACCAGTTTATTTTTATACATACATTGTCCTTTTATTTCTCAACATAATTTCCACCAACATGCATTTATCCTATCGTTTTATCGGTCCTCTCAAACTGGCTGCATAGAAATGCGTGCTTTATTTTAATTTACCCGCCATCCCACAGAACTGTGTGACTTACTTATTGACTCGACTTCGTAATTTTTTATACCCAGCTATGCACCGCTTTACGGGAAATCGCTAGGGGCTAAGTCCACTGAAAACTCACCTTGGCGGGAGACATTTCTCGAATGACGCCGAATTGAATGTGAAGTGTAAACGTGGTTTAGAAAACAGAGCACGCAAAATCATGTAAAGTAACATAGAATGTTACAATTGTCTGGATCAGAAGGACGTCGTTTGCTGCTGTGAAACTCCGACTTTAGGGTCCTCGTGTGGCGTCTTTCAGGATTTCGGTCAACACATCAGACGGTCTGTAGGTTTATGTGGCAAAACAGAACACGAAAAGTCGTGAGCCAACGGACTCCAAGGTAGCAGGAGGAAATTGAATGAGCAAATAATAAAATAAATACGTGCAGACGTTGACATTTAGTTGCTAAGTCTGGTCCAAATTACATCACAAACAGTGACGGGATTGTTTTTATCTGACTAGTGCGGTTCTAGACTTAACTGCGGGGCTGAATGCGTTTGAACTTCCAGTGAGTTGATGGCGGGATCGACCGGTCTGTTGGACTTCACCACTGACTTCATTGAAGATAATCTTGCCTAGAAAATCACCCTGGGTTGCTGGCAACATTCTGCAAAGGGCAGGCAACATTTAGTGTGGCTCTAGAGATCAGTGTGGCCGATGGGCTCGTCGCTCGCGTTTTACTTCCAGTGTGTGGGGTAGTGGGTTCGTTCTAGACACCGATAAATTTGACTTGATTGTTGGCTGCTCGTTCGGAAAGCAATGGCAAATTAAAGTTAGCTGCATATCCTTTTACAGGACATTGCAGTCAACACCAGCATTTGTTGCTGTTGTGATCTCTTGGCAAAGTTTTTATGTTCAGTAGTTTGCCATTAATTCCGCTTACCTGCGTTCGAAATACAGCTGTGACCGATTTGGCAGCAGACCGTGTCCCACTGGGTTTTAACGTGTTGGTATGGGAAGAAAGTAATGGCAAACTACTTAACGTAAATTGGCCAAGACATCAACAACAGCAGTGTTGGTGTTGACAGCGATGTCCTGTAAATAGGATATGCAACAAAAAAAAAAAAGAAGTTTACCATTGCTTTCTGAACGACCGGCACAAATATCATTTCGTAAAAACCAACACAAGGCTGTCTGTTTCCAAATCGCCCGCAGCTGTGTTTCGAACGCGGGTATGCGGAATTACGAACTGCCTCGATAAATCTTTCGCCACGGAGCCGGCCATAGCAAACTACTAAACGTAAAATTGGTGGCTGAATGCAACGTCCCGCAAAGAAGAATCGCATGTTTTAGTGCAGCTGTAGGATCGATTCGGCCTCATAAAATGGAGAACAGAGACAGTTGTTAGTGCGGCTGTAGGACGGATTCAGCTTCATACAATGGAGAACAGAGACAGTTGTTAGTACGGCTGTAGGATGGATTCAGCTTCATACAATGGAGAACAGAGACAGTTGTTAGTGCGGCTGTAGGATGGATCCAGCTTGATAATTGTCTGAGAAGAAAGGCGACGAGGAAGATAACTAACCACCTCACTTTATCATACTGTGGCCTTGAATATGCGAAGGCCTATCGCTTTATATACAAAAGGCTGGATTTGCCCGTTACTTAAACATTGAATATTGAGGCAATGCTCGTGTCTGTTCGTAATCTTAGATAGTAAAGTGGTTAAGGAAAACAGGATTGAATTCATTGTACCGGGTTCTGTCCCATATGACAAGGTTTCTTCTCCGCTGAGCGGCGTGTCACAGCACAGGGCACGAACTCCGTAACACCAACTATGACCTACCAGGGTACACCTCGCCTTTCCTCCACCCCCTCTCAATGCGCTCGTGAACCGAACGACGGAGTTCCAAAACAAACACACCTTCGTAGTGCGAGGCAGGCCACTTCGCCACGGGTCATCTTTCCCCGCCCAGAACCCGACGACGATATGATCGACAATCACTGTGATAAATACAGTTATTCCTCATCGAGAGGTCCCCCACCGCCAAATAAAGCAACAGAGGACACTATATTTACCGAGAATAGGGCAAGCTACATTGCCTAGTACAAGTAAATCACAAACAGCCAATAAATAAATGCATGCTGGGGTTGATTGCAACGTCCCATAAAGGACATGCAACTAACTTTAATATGAAAGGTTACACGTTTACACCCATGTAAGCCCAAGAAACAACTACCATTACAAAGATATATATATATTCATTAACACAAGGGATTGGCATTTGTGTAGAGCCGAAACCAACAGAGGACAGTGGGGCGACATGAATAACAGGACTTCAACACAACTGTTTTCACTGACTAACCTGATTGTGGTGGCGATGATGATGATGGTGATAACGTAGAGTCAAACCCCTGGACTTCTATATTGACAGGCGGGTAGTCAGTCCAACCAGTAATGATGCACATTCTTGTTAGAGAAATTATACTTCAAATATAAGGTTTCAGGTCAGCACGTTAGTAAGCACATATTAATCACTACCTTATGACCACTAGAATCATCTTCGTAAACAACACTTAAGATACAACATAATTAAAACAGTTGAAGAACCAGAAGCCACAAATATGCAACTTCACAACTTTTGTTGTTGGGAGAGAGGAGAACGGGCTAACGGGGAGTCACATGACTAAGTATTATCACGCGCTGGCATATTGACCTTTGACCTCGTGAAAAGGTTAAACTTTTTGTTTTATTCAGAAAGAGAACGTAAGGTAGGTACTTCCATTGCAGCTGTTGTCGTGGGAGTATGAAATGTTAGAACTTCGCGTATTTAAGGCCATGATAGTTGAGGTTACAAGTCCACATAAATTGTCTAAACGAAGTGTGTAAGAAACATAACATGAAAATTAGCATAAGTAAAACAGAAGTAATGACTATAACTGTCCAAAGAAGAAAAACAAACAAAAATTCATTTAAAAACACTGAAACAAGTAAAGAGCTTCAAGTACTTAGGAAGTATAATTTCATCACATGACAAATCAGAAGACGATCGAAAATAGATGCATTATGGCAAACCAACTCATTAGACAAATTGCACCAATACTAAAGAACAAACATGTATCAGTAGATACTAAAACAAAAGCACTCTACACTACAATCTTTCTTCCAACTCTATGCTGCCCATGCCAAACTTGGATCATCACAGAAACAGATAAAAGAAAAATCATAGTTACGGAAATGAGAAATTCCTGAGGAAAATACTTAATGTCTCAAGAAAGAGAACATCGGCAAGAAAAAACCATGACTAAAGTGGAGGTTATAGCCGCGCTAGACAGCATTAGAAAACAGCAAGTTTAATAGTTCGGCCATATAACTAGTCTACCAACTAACAATATACAACAACAAGCAATGATGGTGTCAGAATCACCATCGCCATCGCCAGGAGGCGACGACCAAGTACGACCGTGAACTTGACTAACAGCTACTACGCAGTGGATGGCCAGTGGTCAGCGTGACGCACGAAGCGCACGAGAACTGAAAGCAGGGCCAACGAGGAACCATCGCTGGTAGCACAGACTGCCTAGGACTTCGAGACTGGACGGACATGAAAGAGAGTGGTGCACGTATTTATGTATTGGTCTGTGCTTGATGAAAGAAAGCCTGTATGCTTTGTAGAGTTGATTTAGAGACTGAGTGAGTGCTTTATTCTATGCATTTATGAACTTGTATATTGTATGTAAGTAACTGTAAATGGCATTGTCGCTGATTGTGAGCGCAGCATTATATGACTGCCATTGAGAAGTGTAATTAAAGTGGTTCAGTTATGTCGCCGTGTGTTTGAGTACAATCATTCTCTGTGTATGATTGTTTCACTCCTGTTAGAGAGCACTAGCCATTGTTAGTGTAAACAAGACCCTGACAGATGCACAGACCAGATGTAACCAGAAGTAGAGATCGCCCATGTAAACGATGGACAGAGGGAATTACAGAGTTCATGGGAATCTCGATATAAGAAGCCCATAAGCAGACACTCCCGCTGTTTATGCTTCATCTCGACACCGCAACGTGCAAGAGTTAACAAGAGGAACAAGATGAGATGTTCCAATCCTCTTTGTTTTTCCTTTCCAGACAGATTCCCAGACAATGCTGGAGATTTTTTTTATTAGGAATGGTCGCCTAACAAATATAAGTGCAGCTACTAAGATGAAAGCCATGTTTGGAGCTTTAACCATTTGAATGCAAATACATTGAACTTAAAACTCAGTCTTCATGAGGGTTTCCGACTAACCAATCGTGTGATTCTAACACAGCTACATTACATTACTGGGCAAACTCTGAATTCTGGCTTTTCAACCCCATGGTTAAGATCAAATTATATGGCACAAATAGACTTACTACAAATGTAGCATCTTTAACATGGGGATTAATTAAGTAAACATTCATGACGGCTTTGGGGACGTGGATTTGTAGAAGAATGCTGAAAATTCCCTGCACAGCCAAAATGAGCAATCAGCACCTTTTGAGGGAGGCTACATCGGAAAGGCAATTTATCACAAACATCAGGAACAGGCAGTCTTCACCCCCCCCCCCCCCCCCCCCACTCACATAATGAAAAGATAAAAACTATAACATGCTGTGACAAATAGAAAGATTTGCGGAAAGAGAGATAGAGGGAGGCAGCGAGATAAAATTCTTGGCAGTTTTGTGTCATGGTACAGAAGGAAGTTAACACACCAGCTGATACATGCCGTTGGAAAAAAGACAGACAGACAGACAAACAGACAGACAGACAGACAGGCGGACGGAAGGACGGACGGACGGCCGGCCGGCCGGCCAGCTAGATAGACAGACAGCCAGCCAGCCAGCCAGCCAGCCAACCAGCCAGCCAGCCAGCCAACCCAACAGACAGACAGACAGACAGACAGACAGACAGACAGACAGACAGACAGACAGACAGACCTGCATGCTTAGGAATATGCCCATTTACTCGTATATCACATTGTGGTATTTCCTTCTTCCCAGTGACGACCATAATCTGTGTCTTCTTAATATTCAGTTCTAACCCTAGTTGTTCACTGTGTGCAACAAACGTATCTACTCAATTTTGCAGATCCTGTTCATTGTCTGCAATCAAGACTGTATCATCTGCATATCTAATGTTATTTATGTATCGTCCTTCAATTTTGATTCCTTCCATATCTTCTATATTTCTGAAAATATTTTCAATGTATAGGGAAAAAAGATCTGGAGACATTACACAACCCTGTCTCACACCTCTTTTAATAAGCTGGTATTGACCTACATCGTTATCAATTCTAATGGCAGCATGTTCTTTCCAATATATGTTTTCTACAAGTCTAAGGTCTTTTCCATCAATTTGTAGATCTTCAAGCATCCTTATCATGTTGACATGTCTCACTTTATCGAAAGCTTTTGTGTAGACAATAAAGCAAATATATAGATCTTTGTTTACTTCTATAGAACGTTCGATTACTGTTCTCAGTATATACATAGCATTTACTGTGACCTTGCCTTCTACAAACCCACATTGTTCTTCTCCTATTTCGGGTTGTATTTTCTTCGTAACTCTTTGCATGATAATTCTCAGCAGAATCTTCGTGATGTGGCTCATTATACTAATTGTTCGATGTTGATCGCATTCCAAGGCTCCTGATTTCTTCGGGATTGCAATGAATATAGAATTACATAATTCAGGAGGTATATCTCCAGTATCGTATATTGCATAAGGGATGCATGCCTTAATAGAATTAGCCTAGAGGAAGAGGTGGCTTCCGCTGGGAGAGTGCAGGAGGATGAGTCTGTAAGCTGGGAATGGAGTACTAAGAAGACAACATGGAAGCAACGATTTCTACTTGGTCATAGCAAGCCACCGAGGAGGAGGGGAAGACTGAGGCAAACGCAGTCAATTACGCTACAGCAATATCGGGTGTAGATAGACCCGATGTCTAATGTTCGCTCCCCGAGTGGCTTCTGGACAGACACACTTAGCAAGCGGCTGGGTCCGCAACATGAGATTGTAATGAAAGTAAACCTCCTCGAAATATTCCATAAGCTGGGACCGCTTCTGATGATCGACTTTATCTTTTTGAAACGAAATTGTCACGACCATGCTGGAAGCAACAGATAGAAAGTCCATATGTTGTGAGTTTACTTCTTGTTTTGAGACTAGAGTCTTACCATGTTCTATCCTTATGAGTCCAACGTTGTCATTATCATCATCATCACGTGCCCTGCCTACTAGCGTTCATGTCTCTCCATATATCTCGACCCTTAGTGTATTCCTTGAACTATCCATCCTGTTTAAACAGTCTTTCAATGTGTAAGTTGTAGAGGCTTGGGGACAACACACACCCCTGCCCTTCTCCTCTGTTTTATCTCTACAGGCGGGGGTCAGCATGACCGGCTGGTTAAGAACGCTTTTCTAAAACATTCGGAATGCTGATAGTGAAGTCACGAGTTTAACCCCTACATGAATCAACTGGACTAAAATGTTGACGTCTAGTTTTAATTTTTGAAATTGTCAGAGAAGTGAAGACGGCGAAAAAGAGAGTTAGGCAACGACATAGCATTTTGAAAGCCTTAAACCCCACGCCGGCAAGGCTATACAGGTTTTATGCAAGAAAAATAGCAGTAAATTGACTTTTCCCACAATGGGACGTATTGGGTATATGTTGCCAGCCTTATAATTGTTTACTGATCAATAGTTACTCGATGAGCGATTCTGTGAATGACTCGCCAACTCCCTTTACTTCTCAGAATATTTGCTGGTACCCTTTTTAGGCCTTTTTGACATGAGAATCTAGGTCATTATTTGTGAAATCCCTGTCTCGAGTTATTTAACCACATGACAACCAGGCTGCAGCAATCATGCTAGCCACTTCGCTTCCAGGCCACAGTCAATGTCCTTGCCAAATGTCCTTCATGACAACAGCACGTTTGTTTACGTTGCCACATGCCCCAGTCTCACCATCAGTCGTGACCCAGTCATGGTCCCTGGCCTAAATGTCGCCATGTCTGGAATATTTCCATTAAAAATTAGCACATGACGTCAGTAAAAAGTAGACAGACTGAATTGATACGACTTATAGTGATAACGGGCCTAAATATTTTGGTCTGAATCGCACATGTATTTAATGTAAACATCTTATCGTGGTAACGCGCCAACACATTTTGGTCCAAATTACACATGGTATTTAATTTACATATCTTATCGTTGTAACGGGCCAACACATTTTGGTCCACATCACACATGCAGTTTGATGAGCAAGTTTGTGAAGAAAGATTGTTGTTTAACTTCCGTAATTTCTTGGGCTTAGATAAGCAAACTAACATTAAACATGTGAGCAATAGTATTTCTAAAAGCTGATAAACAGATAAGAAAGGTTGGAATCATGTAATAAATAGATCAGGAAGGTTTGAATTCTGTACAAACCAGTGGCGTAGTCGCCCGGTGCTTCGTAACCCCGGCCCGCCCTGCCTTATAAAAATGACGGTAACTATTTAGTAGTAAAATTTGTTTTATTAAACATTGATTTGTTATTGTTTATCTAAAGAAAACATCACGTATCATGATTACTCAGATATCTGTTCTTCTATTCTTCTTCCCTCCCTTCTCTCCCTCCATTTAACTCAAAGACATGTTTGGGGATGGGGTTAAAGAAATGTTGTGCACTCTTTCCAGTGCACTTTGTAGGCTGGTATTCATTTCTCTAAGGTTGTTCTTGATACCATAACCCCCTCTTCCACGTGTTGTTCCCCTGGCTCTGTAACCATTATATTTCAAAGTGGCTCTTTGTAGTAGGTGACACCAGGGCATTCTTGTGACATAGCCAAACTATTTAATGTGTGTCTCATGACTGGTTTCAGACCTATGTCTTCTTATAAATTTCTGATTCCCAATTCTATCTCTCAAAGTTACTCCCGCAGCTCGTTTGAGGCAGCTTATCTCTGCTGTTATTATTATGGTCTCGTTAGTTGCAGTAAGCGTCTATGTTTGCCTTTGGTAGCACAATGTCGACCAGAACATAGTTCTTATCAGATGTGCTTTATCTGTAAGTCAGTGGTATAAATTAACTGTCGGTATCAGTGGGACCAAGTAGCAGCAATTAAAATGAGAAATACATAGTGCAATTATGAACAAATAAGTCTGGGAGAACGACAGGGATGTGTTTTGTCACCGGATCTTTTCTCCCGCCATGGAGAATTAATAATGAGAGAGATCAAAGAGAAGCCATAATACTATTTGGAGGTTATAGTATAAACAATATACGCTATACAGATGACACAGTATTGGTGGCGGATAATGCAAACGATCTACAACAATTGTTCGACAATGTAGTAACAGAGAGTGCAAAGAAAAGGACTCTCCTTGAATATCAAGAAAACAGTAACAATGGTGATATCAAAGAAAAAGGTGACACCAACATGTGAAATAGAAATAGCAGAGAACATTCTTAACCAAGTGGATAGTTTTAAATACCTAGGGGCATTTATGACATGAGGTGGAAGATGCACAACAGAGATGAAGAGCAGAATATGTCAAGCAAAAGCTGCATTTCAGAAAATGAAGAGTATCTTATGCAATAAGTCACTATCATAGAATGTAAGAAATGGAGTGCTGAAGTGCTATATAGAACCTGTTTTCTGTATGTCTGTGAATCTTTAAATGCAAATGAACATATTAGGAAGAGATTGGAAGCAACAGAGATGTGGTTCCTGAGACGAATAGTGCGAATTCCTTGGACTGCCAGAGTAACTAACGACTGCCTGAAAGAGGCCAACGAAACTAGAACATTATATACAACAATAAGAAAGAGACATGTGATGAGAAGAGAGACATTGGAGAACATCGTGACAACTGGAAAGATCGAGGGGAAGAGAAGCAGAGGCAGACTAAGAGAAATGATGCTGGATGGATTGGGACGGTGGCAGGGATGAATAAAGTTTGAATTCTCTGTCAAGCCTTGTTCACCTCTTTATATACTCATCACAATTAATGAAAACGAAATTAGTGGAACTTGAAAGCTAATATAAAGCAATGATAACATATTCTTCCAATTTATCAGTAATTTTAGAAACCGGGACTGTTGCGTCCCGAGAAAGGACTTTGGGACACCGAGGCAAACACAATGAGTCCTGACTCCCGATAAATCCCGGACGCCTGGACACTCTGGATATTGATCACAACACCCATCTCGTGTTGATTGGTCAATACAAGTATGGGGCTAGCACCATATACCCCAGTCCACCTCAAGACACGTAGAAGCGTCATTGACGTGGTGTCTTTTCTTGTTTAAGATATGATGACGCGATTGTAGCAGAATAACAGTTATTTTAGAAGTTAGCATTAGTTAGTTTAAAAGTGACACTACTTAAGTAGACCGGTCTCCCTGGCCGAGGAGGTAACGTCTTTCTCCGTAATCCCGTATATTCTGGTGAGTAACGTAATTGGTAGCGGTTCTCGCCGCGTTTGTAACTTACGGGGTATGTGAGCCGGTCGCTCAGAAAGCCATGGCAAACTACTGAGCGTAATCTTGCCTAGTACATCAACAGCAGCTGAAAAATTCTGATGTTGACTGCAACGTCCTGTAAGAGATATGAAAAAAGTTAAGTAGTTAAAATTAACTAGTTACAGTACATAAAACGGTATCGAATACACACCCCGTTATATGACGTTGTAGTCAACACCTGCATTACTTGGCTGTTTACGATTTACTAGGCAAGTTTGCGTTCAGTAATTTATGGCAGAATACAAACTAATTAGCAATCATGTTAATAATTCTATAAAGCACTTTCCTCCGAAGTCGGAGAGTGTCTGCCTGTACGGCGAGGAACCACCAGTCTGCACACCAATAAGCCAGACATGGGACAACGGATACTCACGCAAAACTCAGGTCCTGTATGACATCACACTGATGTTGGACAACAGGATGCCTTCATCCGACATACAGCACTTCGCGTTGGAGCTCAAGCCAACGAACACAAGCAAGCAAGCAAGCAATAATTCTATAAAACCACCAAGTTCAGAAACACATGTCGCTACATTCTGTACATATCTTCAGCGTGGTCATGTGACGCCTTGTAACGCCGTTCAAGTGTTCATGCGCAGCATGTTTAATCTGTTGGAAAGGTTGTGACTCTATACACTTTCATTAACGTTTACTTACTACATTTAGAGAAGGGAGGGGAAGTGGGTGTTGAGTGGTAGCATCCCTGAAAGGTTACGGTGTCCGCCTCAGGCCGAGAAGGTACATGGTTCGATTCTACATAGGGCTGAGTTCCCCCCCCCCCCCCAAAAAAAAAAAAAAACTCATTGGTATGTAATGCTGTCACGCGGACCCGTATCTCTTGGTAAGTGAGAACGGATACTTAAAGATAAAGACCATAAACAGTCACATGATGATAATGATCAAGGTTAAGAGTTTTTCGGTGTATTGTTATACAGCATTTTTGTGTTATCTTTGCCTTTCGTACAATCACTGTTTCTTGCTTTGTTAATAATCAAGATTTCGCAATTGTGTAAAGCCCATGCTTACCTACTGATGTGAAGTTTTAACTATTTCCCTATCACAAAAGATTACAATAGAGACTTTTGAGCTTCAATGTTACAGAATCACTAAAGATGGCAATTTCGAATTTCTAGCTTCTGAGTTACAGAATAACTAAGGATGACAATCGGGAATTTTGAGCGTCAGTATTGCAGAAATAGTATCAGAATACCGTGGAGCTAAAAGGGGGAAAATACTGGCATTGTACCAGATCTGAACATGAAGCTAAAGGTAGAAAAATACTGGCAATCTATCAGATCTGAACATGAAGCTAAAGGGAGAAAAATACTGGCAATCTATCAGATCTGAACATGAAGCTAAGAGGAGAAAATATTGGCATTCTAACAGATCTGAACATGAAGAAAACTGGCTCATAGACAGTATCATGTCTCCAAAACTGAGATAGTTTGGCATTATTAAACATCACAGTGGCTTGGAGAGTTCTGGGAAAGGCGTGGTTCCTGGAATAAATGATGATGGTTGACTCATGTAACGGTATGAGATATGTAGGACCTGCCTGCCATGTAATGATGATGGTTGACTCATGTAACGGTATGAGATATATAGGACCTGCCATGTAATGATGATGGTTGACTCATGTAACGGTATGAGATATGTAGGACCTGCCTGCCATGTATTGATGATGGTTGACTCATGTAACGGTATGAGATATATAGGACCTGCCTGCCATGTAATGATGATGGTTGACTCATGTAACGGTATGAGATATATAGGACCTGCCTGCCATGTAATGATGATGGTTGACTCATGTAACGGTATGAGATATATAGGACCTGCCATGTAATGATGGTGGTTGACTCATGTAACGGTATGAGATATGTAGGACCTGCCTGCCATGTAATGATGATGGTTGACTCATGTAACGGTATGAGATATGGGTGATAATGGGCGATAAAGGACGACAGAAGGAGAAGACAGACACAGCACGCATTCTTTCACGGGATGTGGAAACGAGCGTCGCTATTTGACTGCATGGACGAATGTCAAATTCCCATTTCTTCAGTCAACGTTAACGGTTGGCATCAAGTACTTGTCGTATTATTTCTATGTGTCGTCCTGGGGTGAGGTGAATCAACACGACATTCTTTTAACCCCATATCAATATCTTGAGGATCTCCCAGCTTTCTGTCCACAACACACGTCAATCCCTGGATCTCTCTCTCTCTCTCTCTCTCTCTCTCTCTCTCTCTCTCTCTCTCTCTCTCTCTCTCTCTCTCTCTCTCTCTCTCTCATACTACTGAACCAAGCCCCTTCTCATTCTTTTCCCAAAAAACACACTACACAACACTGGCTCTAACAAAAACAACAAAATAGTTTAATAGAGAAAAGTGTCATGTATGTGCAAAGTGTATGTGAAGAATGTCTGTCATATAATCTAGTGTGTATGCAGAGTCAGACCGAATAGATCAGGAGCAAAGTCTGATTCATCACTGCACTGGCCACACAACAACACCATAAATGATGAGACTGATGTGTCTCTTCAGGCCAATGTCGACTTCCTCCGATAGCTCTTGGACAATCCGGATGCTTGGTCATCAATAGTGGAAACAGTCCAATATTGATCATCACTCTAACACACACAGTGTAACTACTCTGTTCATAAAGTTCTGTATCAGAGAATCCTAAAATACTGTTACTGTCACTTTGGAAAACTCAATGTTAGTATTTAACTGTTCCTAAGGAATTCACCAATTGTAACTCAAAATGTTAATTTTCCCGGTATTTATATCTACTAGTGTTCCTGGTACAGGTGTTATTGTCAGTGTCTTGATTTTACTTTGATGTAAACTATCACTCAGGAAACACACTTAAATAACCATCGTTTCCTGCTCAGTAGAGGCCAGGTTTCCTGCAGACCCTCTGGGTTATGGGCCCAGTGCAAAAGCCTCTTAGTAAACTCTGCCTTCAATATTCGAGCCATGACTTTTCTTCTAGCTTCTTGGTAAACCTAATGGAATCTGTTGAAGAGAGAACACACCTGGTGAGAGCAACCCGATTCCGACCTTTATTAGGTGAGTGTAGGCCTTCGGCAGCACTCAGATATATAACAAAGAACCAACCTCTGTCATAAGGGCGAGGAGCTCATCACATCGGTCTGAGTCATGGTAAGACCAGGAAAGACTAGAGGAAAAGGGCAGAAACCCAGTATATACCCTATTGGAATATCCTACCATTTAAACATTTTCCCCATCCCCCCAACCATCCTCAATCTCCCTAAATATTATCCCACTACATTGTCCTTAACTCGCTGAGTTAAATCATATCTCACACCAGCTAGTTTAAGCTACGCGATAGGCTACTGTTGCCGACGCTCTTTATAATACGTTCTATCAACGCACATTACTACACTCGATTCCTAAGAATAATCCAATGTCGGTTTATGTTCATTAGATTACCATATATTATTCCTGTTTGATAATTGGGACTACTAAATCACACGAAGGTAACATGTCCGCCAATGTAAATCGACAGAAGACACTGTAATCCCTCTCCAGAATCAACTCGGAATAACACACACGTCTTAGTTGTTTCACAACATTTGGTCGACTTCCCCCAAAGTTGTTTATCCCACCGGTTTTAATACTGGGTCTGAGTGACGTCACAAAACTGTCCAGACACTAGACAGTCTAGAATGCTATTTTTCTCTCCGTTTCCGACTTAATGTCAACAACTGGCAGGTTGTCCCTTTCATCTGCGAATCATCCGGTACTTCAAAATGTCTTAACGGTCTGTAATCTATTGAATTCTTGTCCGCACAACAAAAGATCCTTGCCGCACGTACATCCAGACAGTCCGTCTACCACATCAAAGGATGGCTGCAGCCTGCAGATGTATGGCGCGATAGTCTTCCCTCGATCAACCACACATTAAAGAATGCCGATTGTTTGTAGACGTTTGGACCGACATTCTGTCATCGATCTACCTCCAAGATTTTATGTGACATAGAGAGAGAGTAGTCCGCATCAACTCTTTCTCACTGGAGGTTCGATCTAGATGATCTATTCCTCTTCTCAGGAGCTGAGTGCCTGACAGGACAGAAATCAGCTCTAACATTTCTTTCCAGGTATATAATCCACTGTGAAGTGGTAGAGCTGAAGCAGCAACGACCACCGCATCAAACGGGCGTTGAGCTTCTGAGAACGTGGCCAGGAACATCAAGGGTTGATAATCCGACTGGACTCGAAACTGAACTCCATACAAATATTTCCTTTCAGCCGGGAGAAGTTTCTTGCTTGCTTATGCCACTGGTTTCAAAACCGAGGCATCGTCTTTCCCTTCCCTGTAACAAGGCTGCCCCCAATTCCATCCAACTCGCATTTCGTTCTCAACACAAATGGATTGGAAAGGTCGGGGAACTGTAAAACAGGTTTTGCTGACCAAGGCCTCCTTTCAACGATTGTATGCACTCTCGCCACTCGGGTGTCCATACGATTTGAACCGGGGATCCTTTTTCAAGGTTTCCGTCTAATGGAGCTCCCAGTTCAGTGAAATGCGGGATGAACTTTTTGGTAGAACCCACAAACGAGAGAGAGGATCGCACATCCTTCTTCGTTTTTTGGCCCTTGGAGAACGGTCTGATCTTTTTCTGGGTTTTTCTCCTCCGAGCCAATTCGTCCTGTAGGATGGTGGGACCGAGAAAATTCCAGAGTCTGGTAACCAATCATGCACTTGGTTGGGCGAGCGGTAAGCTCTGCTTCCCTGAGCCTATTGAAAACTCTTTCCAAAGATTGCAAATGGTCATCCATGCTGTCACTAGCAATCAGTATATCATCCATGAACGAGATAATGGACGGAACCTGTAAGGGATCTAGCAAGGCCCTCATCATGCGAGTAAACACACTAGGTGCATTGCTAAGTCCAAAAGGCATGACCTTGAATTCATAGTGTCCACTGGGAATACTGAAAGCTAGCAAGGGTCGAACCTCTGGTTTGACCGGGATCTGATAATAACTCCGACTCAGAGCCACTTTTGAGAAGTATCTAGCCTCATGGAGCCTAGCGAATAACTGAGTTGGATTCGGCAAAGGTTCCACCTGAAATTGAGTATGACTGTTCAGGAGTCGATAGCCTATACACTAACCGGTGTTCTCCACTTGGTTTGCGTAACAAAACCACCCCCGCATTGTATGGGAATGTGGATGGCGCAATCACGTCATCATTCAGCAGTTTCTGTATTTCCTCCTCCAGGGCCTTTTCTTTAGAGAATGTTACTGGGTAAACCTTTTTGGCGAACAGGCTCTTGGTGGTCAAGGTCATCTCGACTTCAACCAACCTCGTTCTTCCTGGTTTATCAGTCAGTATCTCCTTATTAGACTCAAGAACCTGTGTAATCTTTTCCCTCTCCTGGGAAGTCAGATCAGGGTTCACTTGCACATTCCCTATAGATGTTCCTGGTGTACCAGTGGATATTCCCTGCCCTCGTGGGTTCCCGTTCAGTCCCACTGCAACTGCCATTTCCATGAGGTGGGCTGCTTTGTCTCGGGTCTCTCCTCGTACTTCGCAGGAGATTAATATGGACAATCTTCGACTTTCCCGGATCCGGATCTGATAGTGGTTTTGGAGACCACCCTTTCCACGGGAAATGGTCCTTGCCAACCTATCTCCAGTTTGGTGGTTCCCGTTGGAGTAGCAACAAGACTTGTCTCCCACCTCAAGAGATCTGTCTTTAGACCTACGGTGTAGTAAGCCGCATGTCTTTTTCTGGCCTTTCTCAAGTTCTGAGTGCCAGAGTCCATCCCTTGTGAAGTTTTTTCTTTTCAGTTCCTCCACGTATTATAAGAGGAGATCACTTCTTCTGACTTCCCCCTCCTCAGTCAAACTCCTCAACATGGCTTCCAATGGTCCCTTGATTGGACGACCAACAGCAAAAGTAGCGGGTGGTAGTCCTGTTGAGCCATGAGGTACTTCCCGATAGGCAAAAGTGCTGCTGGATATATTCATCCCACCTATCAGGTTTTCCTGTGCCCAGTTTCCGGAGCATTGTCATCAACGTGCCCGTGAAACGCTCTACTTGTCCATTGGCTTGAGGGTGGTAAGGGCTGGTGTGTATATGGTTAGCGTGGAACATCCCTAAACTACCTCCTCCATTGAGTTTCCTCACAAAACTTGGGACCCATTGTCCGTCAGACTCTGATTATGGGCACGCTACCCTGGTAAAGGCATCCATCAGTGCGTCAGCCACTCGTTTCGAGTCAATTGTGGTCAATGGTATGGCTTCATCCCTCATTGTACAGCAATCCACCATTGTGAGTATGTACATGTTTCTCTTCCTAGTCCTAGGAAGTGGACCCACGATGTCGATGGCTCCCTCTCGAAAGGAGAGTTCATGATAGGCATTTCACCCAATACCACTGGCGCTGTCCAGTGTTTCGGTGCCACCCTCTGGCCCTCAGGGCATGACTTCACATACCGACGCACATCACCGGTCATTCCCGGCCATTAGTAATGGCAGGAAATTCGCTGCATGGTGGCGGTAATACCCATATGCCCACTAAATGAGATGGTATGCCCCATATGAAGAATCTGGGAACGGTAGGCCTTCGGGACCACCAACTGACCGTGTAGGTTGTCTCCCCTTCCGGCTCTCCTGTAGAGTATCCTATTCTTCATGTAGTACTGCCCCCGTTTTGGTGGATCAGCACTTCTCTGCAGCTTCTTGTAGTAATGAACGTAAGGGTGCCTCCTCACTCCTGGCAGTTTCGCAACTCCCCCGGACAGTGGGTTAGTGTCACAATTGCTTCTGTCCTGATCCATTTCTCGTCCTGTGAGCGGAGTCTGTAATTGCTTCCCCATCAGTGATTGGCTCCCTGGGACATTTCCCAGAAAGAAATCCCGGCCAAATGAGGATGTACGGGGAAAATGGGATCGGTCAATACAGCGGCCTTGATTGTGCCAGGTACTATCTTGACCGAATCTCCAATTATAGGCTATTGGCAACTTCATGGCGACAAGCACGTCTTCTTGTGCAGGCTGTAATCTCCATGGTCCTTCACCTGTGAATTGTTCTGGTGTGTACCAGATCCGCGGAGCAATCACTGGCCTCCCCATCCAGTCCCCGTGTCGTATATACACTCAACTTGTCGGCCGTTAACCCTCCTATCAATTTTCACTGACTGGTGACTTATCCTGGTCTGGAGTCTCTTCCTCGGCCTCGACCTGTTCGGTGGACTCCACCTTTATGTTCCACTGGGCAACACGACGAAATGTAGAGTCTCTGACTTAACCCTGGCAGTACTTTAGGCATTTGCTTGTATCGACTGCAGTGTTGTCCACCATTTTCCTGTCCTAGATTTTCTCGTGCCGGACTTTGGTGAGCTCTCCTGGTTGTGAGCTTCCGTTGTCGAACTCAGCATTTTCAGTGCAACCCTCCTTGGAGCACTGACCTGCCTGCGAAGTGAGGGCTCTTAGCTTCGATTTGCATTCCCTCGTATTGTTGAGAGGGCGACTTACAAATCGAACACCACCTTCTCCGTCCACTGTCTTTTTGGTGAGAGTTCGAGGTGCTCTTGCTTTCCTCCTTCTGTCTTTCTCCAAACTCTCCTCTGAAATTTTAACATATGGTTCCACTTTCCTTGGTTCCTGTGCTTTTGGATTTCTCCAGGTCATGTTTTCTCCTTGACTTTGGTGTTTGTGGAAAGGTTTTCTCCAGCCTCTCCATGTACCTCGACGAACCGTTCTGCCAATTTCGTCACGATGTCGATACGCTTCCGCCCTTGTTCTCCCAGAGAATGTCCTGAGAGGTTTCGACATTTGCTTTCGCATCTGTCGCCTATCATGAGCTCTGCAGGACTGTATAGTCATGCGCGAACCTCAGCCAAATCCATCCACTTTATGGAGATAGAATTTCAGACGGCAGACTGTAGGCCGGCAAACAACTCTCCCGGGTCTCGTTTCGCTTCTCGAAATTTTTTCCGGTAGGTATGTGACGTACTTCGAAACGTTTCAGGCAGAGCCGTTTTCAATTCAGTCGTAATTGTTCTCGTGTCCTGGTGGCAGGCGAGAATAGACCTCGTAATCTGTCCGCGTAATCCCTGGGCAACTTAAGACACCATTTTTCACGATCCAGAACCCATATGCAACAGACATGGCCTCGAAAGCGTTGAAGTACTGGTCCATCTTCTCTTTGTCTTCTCGTAGACAGCCAAAGGAAACTCATAGGCATGGTAAGTATGTCCACTCACTGGGGTTGAGCCAGGAAGAGAGGAGCCTCCACTGCTCCTCAGTTTCCCACTAGATTGCCTCTTAAGCTCGATTTCCCGCATTCGGTGCTCATGCTCCCTTTTCTTAGCTTCTTGTTCAGCTTCCAATCTCTTAGCAGCTTGCTCCGCTTCAAGATTCTTAGCAGCTGCTCACTTCAAGTTTCTTAGCAGCTTGCTCAGCTTCAAGTTCTTAGCAGCTTGCTCAGGCTTCAGTTCTAGAATACCTTTTAGTGGCTTGCTTCAGCTCTATTCTCTTAGTCTCTAACTCCATCTTTCTTAATTCCACTCGACCTTCCGACTCTTCCCTTTCTGCTTGACGAAAATCTCTCTCCACCCCTCCGTATGTAATCTGTTAGTGCAGAACCCGACAAGCCCATTCCTTCCCCCTTGCCATAGTTCTGCCAAATCTAATTTAGGAGTGGCCATATTTCAGAGAGGTGAGTCAGGCAGGTTGGATGTAAATTTCTCTAAACCAATATATAGATATATCACTAGTTAAATTGTATCTATATATTTAACACCACACAGCACAACACAAAACAATCTCTCATGATAAGAGTAGATTATGACCAAGACCTATGTAGACGTGGAAGTGTGAACAGGTAGATATGTGGTCTTAACTCCTATCCAAATTCACCCTAGCTGGATCCTCATTAATCGGATATCACCGTCCCGTGTCAAGCGACCCCGTGTCCAAGATATCCCGTTCAGGCAACCCCGTGTCAATATACCAGTGTCTAGATATCCCGTGTCGAGATATCCCGTGTCCAAAATATCCCGTGTCGCGATATCCCGTGTCAAAATGTCCCGTGTCCAGACCCCAGTAATGTCGTATTATTGCTATGTGTCGTCCCTGGTGTGAGGGGAATCAACACCGACATTCGTTTACACCCATATCAATATCTTGAGGATCTCCAGCTTTCTGTCCACAACCCCCCGTCAGTCTCTGGATCGCTCTCTCTCTCTCCTCTCTCTCTCTCTCTATCTCTCTCTCTCTCTAATCTCTCTCTCTCTCTCTCTCTCTCTCTTACCATCGAACCAAGCCCCCTCTCATTTCTTTTCCCAAAAAACACACTACACAACACTGGCTCTAACAAAAACAACAAATTAGTTTTAATAGAGAAAAGTGTCATGTATGTGCAAAGTGTATGTGAAGAATGTCTGTCGTATACTCTAGTGTGTATGTAGAGTCAGACCGAATAGATCAGGAGCAAAGTCTGTTTCATCACTGTACTGGCCACACAACAGCACCATATATGATGGACAGAAGACCTCACCCAACTGATGTGTCTCTCAGGCCATAGTGTCGACTTCCTCCGATAGCTCTTGGACAATCCGGATGCTTGGTCATCAATAGTGGAAACAGTCCAATATTGATCATCAATCTAACACACACAGTGTAACTACTCTGTTCATAAAAGTTCTGTGATCAGAGAATCCTAAAAAATACTGTTACTGTCACTTTGGAAACTCAATGTTAGTATTTAACTGTTCCTAGGAATTCACCAATTGTAACTCAAAATGTTAATTTTCCCGGTATTTATATCTAATAGTGTTCCTGGTACAGGTGTTATTGTCAGTGTCTTGATTTTACTGTGATGTAAACTATCACTCAGGAAACACACTTAAATAACCATCGTTTCCTGCTCAGCAGAGGCCAGGTTCCTGCAGACCCTCTGGGTTATGGGCCCAGTGCAAAAGCCTCTTAGTAAACTCTGCTTCAATATTCGAGCCATGACTTTTCTTCTAGCTTCTTGGTAAACCTAGTGGAATCCTGTTGAAGAGAGAACACACCTGGTGAGAGCAACCCGATTCCGACCTTTATTAGGTGAGTGTAGGCCGACGGCAGCACTCAGATATATAACAGAGAACCAACCTCTGTCATAAGGCCGAGGAGCTCATCACATCGGTCTGAGTCATGGTAAGACAAGGAAAGACTAGAGGAAAAGGGCAGAAACCCAGTATATACCCTACTGGAAGATCCTACCATTTGACATTTCCCCATCCCCCAACCATCCTCAATCTCCCTAAATATTATCCCACTACATTGTCCTTAACTCACTGAGTTAAATGATATCTCACACCAGCTAGTTTAAGCTACGCGATAGGCTACTGTTGCCGACGCTCTTATAATACGTTCTATCAACGCACATTACTACACTCGATTCCTAAGAATAATCCAATGTAGGTTTATTTAATTAATTACCATATATTTATTCCGGTTTGAAAATTGGGACTACTAAATCACACGAAGGTAACATGTCCGCCAATGTAAATCGACAGAAGACACTGTAATTCCTCTCCAGAATCAACCTCGGAATAACACACACGTCTTAGTTGTTTCACAACATTTGGTCGACTTCCCCAAAGTTGTTTATCCCACCGGTTTAATACTGGGTCTGAGTGACGTCACAAAACTGTCCAGACACTAGACAGTCTAGAAGCTATTTTTCTCTCTCCGTTTCCGACTTAATGTCAACAACTGGACTGGTTGTCCTTTCATCTGGGAAATCATCCCGGTACTTCAAAAAGTCTTACCGGTCTGTAATCTAGAGAATTCTTGTCCCCACAACAAAAGATCCTGCCGACCTACATCCCGACAGTCCGTCTACCACATCAAAGGATGGCTGCCGCCTGCAGATGTATGGCGCGATAGTCTTCCCTCGATCAACCACACATTAAAGATGCCGGCTGTTTGTAGACGTTTGGTGCGACATTCTGTCATCGATCGACCTCCAAGATTTATGTGACAGTACTCTTCTTAGACACAATCCCCGCAGTGATAGTACTTCGGTAGCGGACGGGAATTCATTCTCTACTCCAACCTCACTCAGACTGATGCAAGTCATTTTCAGGACTCAAACGACATGAACGCCAAAGAATCGGATTTCTGAGTAACAATTGGGAGTTCCAGAGGAGATACGAATCAACCAAGGATTCTGTGTGATTCTAGAATACGAAAGTATCCACATGTGTTCTAATGAACTAGGCTTCATGACATACTCGTAGTCTTTGATGGATTAAACTTGCTAAATTCATGTTTGTTACACAATGTAAAAGTTTATTATATGAACCCAGTATCAAATAACTCCTCCCAATAACAAAAACGAACCAATTTACTCTACACGTGCCTGCACCACTTCTTCAAGATTTCGAAAACAGCAAAATTTAAATCTGAGAAATTCCTGAAAATCATTTGCCTAAAAATGTTTGCCACGAAAGTTAAAACGTTGGACAGTTTCAAATGTATGTATAGGTGACATCTTGTAATGAGGTTAGGATTTGTGAGGATTAATGAGAGACAATGGTAATGACAACAATATTGAAATGTTAACTGAACATGCACACACAAAAACTAGGGTAACAAAGATGATGAAAAGGTCCTGCTCAACCCACCTCCTCTTCATCATCATCTTCTCCTTCACCTTCTTGATTATAGGAGCATTGGCATGTTTATAGTAGCCGTCCTGAAGGGTAATGCCACACAGTCACATAGATCCGAGGAATCTATCTTAAATGTATGGTGCACGGTTTAGTATTAAGGGGTCTAATTATTGTCGCACTGGTTTGAGGGTTGCAGAGACTAAAAGATTCATTTGAACTGGTCGAACTACTGACTCCGTCGATCTTAAACAAAAGTACATTGACATTGTGTCTCCTTTCACTAACTTTCCCTTGGAAGAAACAGCGTAGAACGTCTGTGATTGTATAACAGAGAAGAAACTCAAGTTAGGCCTACCGACACCCAAACTCTAGAAAACTATTACTAGTGTGCACGTCAAATATTAAATTAAGTTTTCTTTAAAACATCCTTCCGCGAATTTGATGGATTGACCATGGGGAGTAGTCTTCTAGGTCCTATTCTAGCAGACATCTTTAATGACGCACTTACAAGAACAACGAGCCTACAGTATTAAAAAACTGGTGTTATACCGTCGATACTCATCAGAGACCAAACAACAAGCAGAATCGTCCACTCCCCCATGAACAAAGACCACACGAAAATCTCTTTGTCTAGTTAGCACGAACATAGTGAAATCGTATCGTTCTTAGACATCTTAATCCGACGTCGAGAAGATGGCAACACCCAAAGACTAGTCTATCGAGAAGAAACATGGACGGATCAATACCTGAACTGCAGTAGCTTTGCACTTATCTAAAATAAGAGTGGCCTGGCAGAAAGATTTACTCCGATGACACATTAAACGAAGAACTGGAAATCCTTAACCATTTTCTGCAAGCTAATGAATATCCATTCAACTTTCATCAAGCACCACTGCCAGACACCCAAACCTACCCCTACAGAATCATAGATCCCGAAACTTCAAATGTTTCTTCAGCTAACATTTCGAGGCGACGACGTAATGAAACGAATACATGACCGATTTATAACAACAGTAAACCAAGCATTCTTTGCTGCAGAATCAACGATCATGTATATAAAGCCACCCCGATGACTACTGGATCTGTGGGGGGAAAAACAAAAACAAAAAATACAAAAAAAACAAAAACTATTGTCTCCGTGCACAAAATCAAACTGCATTTATCAATTTCATCGTGAGTGCCAAGCATCCTACACAGGTAGAAGGGAAAAACAATGAGCAAATCGAGTAACCGAACATATACTAGTGTGGATGGACAAGAGAGTCAACCAGTCTTCATTCGAGGTATAGCTAAATATGCCAGGCAATAAATCGTACAATATATTGTTTGTGGCTTCTGTGTTTAAATGTACTTGCTTCCTCGTTGTCCCGAATATTGCAGTAGACAGGCATCTATTGAATCGTGCATTTGTCGAAACCTTTGTACGCGTGTTTCAATTAGAAAATGTCACGTACTATAAGATACTATATGTATTTTTTTGTTATCGTAAATAGAAGTCAGCATTAAGAGATTAGAACAAGACTCGCTATGACAAGGGTTTCCTTTCCAAGATGGAAAATATATTGACGAATAAAAAGATGTCAGTTGTAACGAGAGCAAGAGTGTTGAGGTGCTACATAGAATCTGTACGTGTGTATGGATGTGAAACGTAGACAATAAGCAGACACGCTGAAAAACCTAATGGCCGTGGAAATGTGGTTTCTGAGAAAAATGCGAAAATTAACATGGACAGACAGAAAAACAAATGAGCAAGAAGAAACAAATAAATTTCGTAGCCTGATTAGGGAAATTAGACGTAGGCAATCAAGATTTTTGTGTGTACACATTATTGGAATAAATAACCTAGAAAACGTGGTGGAAACTGGTAAGACTGAGGGGGGAAGAATACGGGGAAGGTAAAAAAGTAAATATCTGGAGGCTTGACCACATTGTATGTTCGACAATAGAACACAGAGTTGATCCACGATGTGAGATGGCGAAATACGACCACCCACGTTTATCGTTATGGCACATGATGGAGATTTTAAAAAAAACATATTGCACAAGACCAGCCAAAAAAAAAAAAAATGAAAGTTACAGTGTGGAGAAAGTGCTTCAATTATGGACATTTCGCAACCGCTAAAGAATAAACTCAAGTATTTTGAACTTAAATGTTACAGAAAAGTTCTTATATTGCGCTGGATCAAGAATAAGAAAAACAGTGACATTTTACCAAATGGGAAGAGCAAAGAAAACCGACTCATCCACAGTAACATCTTCGGTCTATGAAACGCCGTTGCGGTTTAGAAAGACAAGTAATGGAAGCCATGGTTCCCGGAAATAGACCTGGTGTCGGCCATCATGGAAGTGGATACCATCTTCATGTTCATGCGCATTGCCAAGTGGCGTAGGCTGCACCGATCTCTGTTCGTGTTGTTCTGGATCAATTCCGTTGATGATATTTCCCCAAGCCAGTGAGTGTGTTGTACTTTTCTGTAAAGCAACGCTGAATAATTGATGTGGCACTTCGTGTCCCCCCTGATTGTTAACTCCCAAATGTGTCACGTAAACACGCGGTTTTCCATGACGTTCTTTAAAGATTAAGCTATTAAATTGCACAAGAGATCGGATTTCCCCCAAACCCCCGCACTTTTAATGATGATGTTAGCGCAAAACATATGTTTTCAAGATTATAAATACTTAAACGTATTGATGGACACTCATAGAAGTAGGGAGTATCCTTAACGAAGTGGTTAACTATAACTCTATATATAACTCCGAAGGTTGTGGGTTCGATTCCGCGATCCGTCATTTGGTTTCACGAATGCAGTTTTCTCTGAGACTCCTGGGGGTCGTCGCTGAAGCTGGGAAGTTCATGCTTTGTGCGACGCTTTCGGCAGGGTGTCCTTCGGAAAGGGACTGCGTCATACTGGGAACATTTCGGTGGGATGAAGTAGGTCATCTCGCATTTAAACCATCTTTAAACTGACAGAAGTAAAGGAAAGAAGTAAAGATAAGAGGAAAGAATAGACAATAAAACATTGGAAGCTACAGGTAACACCGGAATTTAAACATTCCACAGTCACGTTACAACAGCGCCCGGCTCAATATTTAAGAACACCTTTCTTACCCAGCCAAGTAGATAGCCCTAAAGCAAGATATCATTTGTCAGATCCATCATCTACCTGAACACACGACTATCTCAATTCATATCCCATCCCATGTTATTTACATCTCATCTCATCTTGTTCCTCTTGTACTTTGCGATATCGAGATGAAGCATAAACAGCGGGAGAGTGCCCGTTTATGGGCTTCATGTATCGATATTCCCATGGACTCTGTTACTCCCTCTGTCCATTTTTACATGGTCAGCCTCTTCTTCTGGTTCCATTTGGTCTATACACCATTGCTTGTTGTGGTATACTGTTAGTTGGTAGCTTAGTTACGTGGCCGAACAGTTCCACTTGCCGTTTAGAATGTGGAAATAAACCTTATCCATCGATTCCAGTAGCACCATTAACCAATCATAACAGTTAGTTGCATATCCTTTATTGCAGTGCTTCCCAAAGTGGTGGTCCGCGGACCGGTGCCGGTCCGCGAGCCCTTCTTTGCCGGTCCGCAACGTGAGTTGAAGAAAGTAAGAAAAAAGTTAAATATTTTCTCCTTTGAGAATTGTTTAGAACGTTTTAAAAATAAGATTGTCCTTTTCTCAAAATATGATATCCGCACCATTTTAATGGTGATTTAATTTTAAAATAATTGAGCCTGCAGCCGTATAGCCCAAGGACTGTTTATGTTTAAGGAGAAGCGAATCATTGGTTCAATGGGAAATTTAAAAATAGTAACCAGCTGAGACCAATACTAAAAGCCGGCCCGGTCGACGACATTTGTTTTTTGACGTCATGCGTTTCTTTTGTTTCCTCTGTGGCGAAACGTGAGAAAGATGCGCATTATAATTTGCTGTTTGTCATAAGATGCAGAACTCATTTCATCTTCTCATCTCATCATGTTCATCTTGTACCTTGCGGTGTCGAGGTGAAGTATAAACATTGTGAGAGTGCCCGCTTTTGGGCTTCATGTATGGATATTTCCATGGACTCTTCTATTCCCTCCGTCCAACGTTTACGTGGTCGGCCTCTTCCTCTGTTTCCAAGATGCAGAACATACGTGATTTTCGTTGTACGATTATAATGCGTTTTGCCATCGTCTGAGCGAGTGAAGGTGTTAGATACATCTGCAAAGTATTTTTCATTACAGCTGGACGAAAGCACGGACGTTGCCAACTTAGCACTTCTGATGGTGTATGTGAGATATCGATACAAAGACAACTTGAAAGAAGAGTGTTTCTTTTTCGTCACTGAGCATTATTAGGACAAAATACAGAAACTTGTTCTCCTTTGCGGGTAGCGCTGTCTATAATTGAGCCACGATTTGATAAGCTTGTAAATAATAAACAGGCCCACCCCTCGCATTAAATAGTTACTGTTAGCAACTGATCATTAGATCATTTTTATTACAACATACTGTAATTTAGTCAGCTTGTTTAAACTCTGATTTGGTATCGTTTCCCAAGATATATTTTATTTTTATTTTATATTGGTGTTCATTACTGTCGGTGTATACGAGTATATACACCTTCACAAGAAGACCTAAATGTCGTTTTGATATTTGAAAATTTTTTTCATTTGCACATCTCTACAATAAAATTGTTACTCATGAAAATTTGACCACCATTAAATAAATCACCGTCATCCAGTAATATTATGGAGCAGTATTTAGCACACCGGGACAACACCCACAATTACATTAAATCTTATTTTTATATTAAAATGTATATTGAGGTCATATACAATTCCATATTACTCGGAGAAAAATTCTTTTAAACGGCATCGGTCCTTGGTGCAAAAGGAAAATTTTATGTCGGTCCACGAAAGTGAAAAGTTTGGGAAGCACTGCTTTATAGGACGTGGCAGTCAACCCCAGCATGTTTTGGCTGTTTGTGATTTCTTGGCAAGCTTACGTTCAGTAATTGCCTTTACTTGTTGAACGACCGGCATTCATACATGCATGGGAACCAACACAAGGCGGTCTGCTTCCAAATCGTCCACATCAGTGTTTCGAACGCTGTATGAGGGATTACGAATCGCATTCGCATATATATATATATATACATATATATATATATATATATATATATATATATATATATATATATATATATATATATATATATATATATATATATATATATATATATATATATATATATATTATTACGCCAGAAGAAGTAGCAGATTGGTTGGAATGTGACAAAATGATGCAGGTTTTGAAATTCTGAACGATGATGAAATTGTTACTAGTGTGACTACCAATGAAGAAGAAGAACCCGATGACGATGAAGGATTAGTTCTTAACCAAAAACTTACAACTAGCCACTCAGAAGCAGAAACAATGTTATCAAAGTGCATCGACTGGTTTGAAATACAAGAAGAGGAAAATGCAACACAGATCCTACTTCTGCGTAAGATACGGAACATCGCTGTGCCAAAAGCTCGAGCCGCAACAGTACAAAGGGAGATGACAGATTATTGTAAAGTAACGTAGGTTTATAGTATTAAAATACATTTCTGTACATTACCACTCTTATATTGAAGTTTATATTGATCGTTTTGTAAAATTAAACACAACAGGTATGTATTATTCACTTTCAAAGGATTTTATTTTCATTTTCGCCCCAATCCCGCAGTGATATCACTTTATTGTATATATATATATCATATTAAGATATTTCTGTTATCCGTCACTTTGGTTATCCGTCACAGCCCTGGCCCGGACGGTGAAGGTTAATCGAAATTTTACTGTAACTAAAAAAAGTCAATAAGTCCACTAGAAATGGCAGCACGTATATGGACTACGCTTGAGTTCAAAGCGAGCGAATGAAGAAAAAAGAAAAAACTTACAGTCTGAACCAAGTCTTCAAACCAGTCTAGACGAGGCGGTATAGGAAACAGAGAAACGGGACTGTAAATTTTAACAAGATTTTAGAAACTTTAGCAAATGGTAATGAGTGGTAGTTTCTCATAGAATTAACATGTCAGTTGGCATTATATATTAAAATCGAATAAACAGTCAACCAAGTGAATCATTTGGCTCACGCGTGAATTACGACTGCGGACGCTGTTACCAGCGACGTATCAATTCCCGTTACAAAATCTATGCCACACAGTGAATTATAACCGAAGATGTCACACAGTGAAATCTGGCCGAAGATGCCATACAGTGAAAACTAACGGAAGATGTCACACAGAGAAATCTGACCGAAGATGCCACACAGTGAAAACTGATGGAGATGCCACACAGTGAAACCTGACGGAATATGCTACGTAGCGAAAACTGATGGAAGATGCCACAAAATGAAGCCCGAAGAAGATGACACGCAGTGAAAACTGACGGAAGATGCCACACAGTGAAATGTGACCGAAGGTGCTACAGATTGAAAACTGATGGAAGATGTCACGCAGTGAAATCTAACTGAAGATGCAACACAGTGACATATGACAGAAGATGCCACATACTTAAATCTGACCGAAGATGCCACACAGTGAAATCTGATCGAATATGTCACACAGTGAAACCTGACGGAAGATGCCATATAATGAAAACTGACGGAAGATGCCATAGAGTGTAATATGACCGTAGATACTACAGAATGAAAACTGACGGAAGATTCTACACAGTGAAATCTGATGGAAGATGCCACACAGTGAAACCTGACAGAAGATGCCACCTAGCGAAAACTGATGGAAGATGCTACACAGTGAAGCCTGAAGATGACACACAGTGAAAACTGACGGAAGATGGCACACAGTGAAATTTGACGGATTATGCCATACAGTGAAATATGATCGAAGATGCTACAGAATAAAACCTGATGGAAGATCCCACCCAGTGAAATCTAACAGAAGATGCAACAAACTGAAATCTGACCGAAGATGCCGCACAATGAAATCTGACCCAAAATGCCACACACTGAAATCTGACCGAAGATGCCACACAGTGAAATATGACCGAAGATGCCACACAGTGAAAATTGTCGGAAGATGTCACATAATGAAATCTGCCGGAAGACGACACACAGAGTAAAAGAGAAAAATCGATATAAAAATTCAAATGAAATGAGGTTTGAAGGCCAATTGGAGGGCATTATGTTGCTGACATATCTATGCATTTTTCTGTATAATTTCTATGAGTTCCAAGGAGAGTAGACCCTAGGAATGAATCGTTGTATTTCCGCTGTAATTTCTTCTAGACACAGCCGGACAAGTACTCCTTCGGCTCGTACACTGATTCCTGCACTTCAGTCTCTCGTTTTTTGTTTTGTTTTTTCGTATATCCTATTACAGGACATCGCTGTCAACACCAGCATTTTACCACTGTTGTTGATTTCTTGGCAAGATTACGCTCAGTAGTTTGCCATTGTTTTCTTAGCGGCCGACTCACATATCCCGTAAGTAACAGGCACAGCGAGAATCGCTACTGATTCTCGCGCAGCCGCGTTTGCTCACGTGGATAAACGGGATTACGGTGAAAGTCGCTAACACATAGGCCAGGGAGACCGGCTTAGACTGATATATTTGCTGGCCCTATATAATACATCACTATAACGAATATAACAACGCCTTTTTTTAACATACTGGCGGATGGTCAGGAGGGCCTATAAAACCTTGGAGAATTTAATGTCTTCGTGTTGAATCTACTAGTGCATTTTCCCGATGTTTGAGCTTGTAAAACTCGGTTTTGTCCCCTAGCTTCTGGGTTGAGTGTTTGCTGCGATATTATGAGCTGTGAATTTCATTCGAAATGTTTTCAGCTTTTGTCAACGGTGATTGTGGTGAAATACAGATTCAGACAATGACGGACGGCTATTTTTTAGTCATTCCGGGCGACTGCCTTATGAGATAATGCTTGAGTGGCAGCTTGTGTTTGTCGGACAGCTACTTGGCAATGAAATACACATTCAACTGAAGCCTTTTGGTGCTCTAGCGATTTGGCTTTTCGAAAGTACTGTTTCCTTCATGAGTTCCTTCACGGGCAATGATTTTAATTTCGCGTGTTTTTTTTTGTTTTTTTTTCGCTGAGACAGGAATGGAGCAATTGCGGGCGGATCGTGCTGTGAACTTGGAACCATACGACTATGATTAACGCAATAAGATAACAGAACGGTAAAGTGTGAATACTAAAGCTCTTCTCTCTACATATTTCATAGCCCTAGAACATTAATCATACGAAAATCTAACTACGTAATTCTCATCTCATCTCATCATGTTCCTCTTGTACCTTGCGGTGTCGAGGTGAAGTATAAACATCGTGAGAGTGCCCGATTATGGGCTTCATATATCGATATTCCCATGGACTCTGCTATTCCCTCCGTCCAACGTTTACGTGGTCGGCCTCTTCCTCTGTTTCCATCTGGTCTGTACATCATTGCTTGTTGTGGTATGCTGTTGAATGGTAACCTACTTGCATGGCCAAACCATTTGACTTGCTGCTTTCTAATAAAATCTAGTGCTGCTATAACCCACCACTTTAGTCCTGATTTCTTCATTTCTGATCTTATCTCTTCTTGAGACGTTGAGTATTCGTCTCAGGAATCTCATTTCTGTTGTTGTGATTTTTATTTTCTCTTTTTCTCTAAGTACTTAATAATAATAGATTTAGTGCCAAACAAAAAAATAGATTTGTACCTAAAAATGGATGACGGATTATGGAAAATGGGAAGTAGGAGTGTGTCGCAGTTATGTCTTAAAAGTTGTTAATATGGTAGCAGACATGTTGTATTATATATCAAAATGAATAATGTTGCATAAGGAAGAATACTGTATATATGCTCATGGCAGAAACGGGATGTCGTTTGAGACGATTAATCATCCAATGGCACTTTATCGCAGAATAAACTTGTTAGTTCGATCAATGACAGACTAGACCCGACCGTAGTCTGCAAAAACAGCAACCCTTTGATGTTGTAGGGAATGAGATCAAAGTGAGTCACGTCGCGATGTCTGCACACGGTCGACAATTTGTTGACAGGTTGTTGTTCGAGAGACTGCACTGGCGTCATCTGTCTGCAGGGCGGGAATCGGCCGTTGAAAGTGATGGACAGAATGTCTGCTAGAGGTCGGAAGGATTCTGTGATATGAGGGGACGGTCTCTGGCTCACAGACAGCCAGGATCTTTGTTGTATGAGACAAAGAATTCCCAGATGAAAGTGAACTTGACAGCGAATTGACTCCGGTTAGTTTAGAAACAGGAGGACAAAGCCAGATTCTGGACTGATTGGCGTCTGGACTTTTTGGTGACGTCACTCAAGCACCCATATAAAAACCCAGTTGCGGTAAACAGGTGGAGGGAGTCGAGAAAAACATTCTGAAGTGTTAGGATCGGTGCATTATTCCGAGTTGTGTTACATGAGAGAGACTATGATGTCTAAGTGGTGATAGTTATCCGCGGACATAGATCCAGTCTGATTGCATAGTTTCTCGAGTAGCAATTGAAATAGGCATATGGTAGGCTATTTATAATATCTAATTTAAGAGTATGATTAGGAATAGAGTACAGTGCTGTGCGGTGATCTAATGTATTATAGGTGCAGTGATATAATGTATTATGATTAGTGATAGAATGTTCTATTAGTGCGGTGCTAGAAAGTATCATAGGAGCGTCGGCACTGGTATCCTATTGTGTGGCTTCAACTAGCTTGTGTGATATATCATTTTACTCAGGGAGTTGAGGACAATGTAGTGGAATAATAATTAGAGAGATTAAAGATGGTTGAGAGGGGGAAGAGGTATGTGAAATGGTAGGATCTTCCAGTAGGGCATCTGCTGGGTTTCTACCCGTTCCTTTATTCTTTCCTGTGTTGCCATGTCTCAGATCATATGATTGAGTTATTTGGCCGTATGACAGAAATCGGATCTCTGTTATAGATCTGAGTGCTGTTATTGGCCTACACTTACCTAATTCCGGTCAGGACTGAGTTGCCCTCACCATAGTATTCTCTATTCTACAGGTTCCATTTACAGGTCCACGTATGTGTGCTCTGATTTTCAACAGTGAAGCTAACACAATTTTAGAAGATGATGGCTCAGAATTTGAAGACAGAAGTTGCTGAGAGGCCGCTACATTGGGCTTATACCCAAGTTGGTTTGCGGAACAGGGCTTCTGCTGAGCAGGACATGCTGATGATATTATGATTAGCAAGTGATAGTTGTATCATTGAACAGTCAGATCATTGTAGAGATACACTATTGATACCAGGAACATTCATACCAAAGTTATACTGATACAGAGAACATTTAGACTGTGGTGTTAATATGGGGAATCTTTACAATGTGATGATATTATGATTAGCAAGTGATAGTGGTACCATTGAACAGTCAGATAATTGTAGAGATACACTATTGATACCAGGAACATTCATATCAAAGTTATACTGATACAGAGAACATTTAGACTGTGGTGTTATAATGGGGAATCTTTACAATGTGATGATATTATGATTAGCAAGTGATAGTGGTACCATTGAACAGTCAGATCATTGTAGAGATACACTATTGATACCAGGAACATTCATACCAAAGTTATACTGATACAGAGAACATTTAGACTGTGGTGTTAATATGGGGAATCTTTACAACCAGTGACACTAGATCCATTGAGATTTCCCCAATAACAGTGACAATAGGGTTAGAATTTTCTGATTAACAATGAGTTAAATAACCGAGGAAATTCATAGTGTGAATCAGATTGAAGACTCTCATTGGACAGTATTTGTCAGGGGTGTCCAAGCATCCTAGGGGTTAAAGAGACAACGGAGGAAGTCTTCACGTGACCGGAGGAGCATCACCTGGGTGAGGCTACCTGTATGGGATACATGGTGCTGGTGTGTTTTCAGCACAGGGATGAGAATGACTATACTCCTGAACACTGATCTGAGTCTATAGACACTGTAGAGTACACGTCACACATTCTACACCTTATACACACACACACACACTTCTCCTACATATACTCTTTGCTTTAATAAATTTCTTGTTTTTATTTGTTGAGGCTAGAGTTGTCAAGTATGTTATGTTGGGGAAGAATGAGAGGGGGCATGATCCAGGGGTGAGTAAGAGTG
>JACEFZ010012717.1:202500-247500 GCA_014155875.1 Cepaea nemoralis
GGAATGCCCGGTTGGCCAAACTGGACAAGGACTTCAGAATGCCTAACAACAACAGAAAGTGTGCAAACTGCCTTGGCAAGCATGGAGCAAGATACCTGGACTGTCCGTACCTCCAACGACACAGAGACGTCTTAAAGATAGCCATTACCACAAAGACACCATACAAGGAAGAAATGAGGAGGTTTGAGACAGCCACGTGCCACTCGCAAGCTGAAAGATCTCAACTGCAGAGCCAGATTGACGAGCTAAAGAAACAGGTCAAGCCACTTCAAACACCGAAACCATCCAGCGACAACGTGAAACTGCTTGCTGACATGAAGGAAATACAGCAAAGCATCAAGCAAGAGGTGGAAAGAATGGCACTGTTAAAGAAGGAGAACGAAGAAAACCTATAAATAATCAAATCAGACAGAGAGAGAGAGAGAGAGAGAGAGAGAGAGAGAGAGAGAGAGAGAGAGAGAGAGAGAGAGAGAGAGAGAGAGAGAGAGAGAGGACAGAGGGGGGGGGGAAGAGAGAGAGAGAACTGCTGAAAGCCGAAAGGGAATAATTCCAAGTCAAACAAGCCAAAGCTATGCAAAAGACCGCAGAGAAGCCGCAAGCCGGAATCAAGCCAAAGACCAGTGAAAAACTTAAAGATGAAGCCAGCAGCCCATTTCATTGACAAATAAGTTCAAGGGAAACCAGTCTTTAACCAGAAATATGACGCACGCCTAGTCAGCCTAGATGCGAAAATCGATAAGCCTGTAGAAGAACGCAGATTACCTGACAATGTTCTAGACTGGACCGGATAAGTTTTGAAGAAGGCTACCAATTTGCTCGCATGTGGGTTACAGAAAAAGGAAACAAAAGCAAGCAAAGCAAAGGATGAGTCCTTATAAGTTCTGCATCCTATCAAAATAGACGAGCCAGAAGCCAACACTGAACAAAGAAGCCCCCAGAGGAGACGGAATCAAAGGACAACTTGCCGGCCAACCAATCCCCCAGTTGACGTCACAGGCACAAACCTTGTTAATCGATAAGCCAGCCAATATTGGCGCAGAAACCAAGAGAAACTTAACTTGCACCATGAATCACCTAAATTATAACCGAGCCACAGAGGCTGGTTGACTAACATTTGGTGGAAAGTTTTTTTTTTCCCCAAAAAAAATGGACCTGGACCCTGGACGAATCGAAGGCGAATGGGTTACGGAGTGAATCCAGCAGAGTTCCGTCCCACAAGGACATGCGACAGGAAGCCCACACAGTGGCCGAACAGAAAAGACGAGATGCTACCAAGAAAGGATATGATGAGCCAGCGGCAAGACTCTCTTGATTCACAGAAGATCAGCAAAGCCACAGTGCTTCAGAAATTAATTGACTACATGCAGCTTCTAAGCGCACAGAAGAAGCAAGAAGAGTAATTAGAGTCGCTCCATAAAGAAGATTTGACCTTGAAAATCATGAAAGCAAACTCATGGTCAGAATCAAGTGTCTTACGAGGTGAAGTTTCAAGTAGTCCGTAACACAATGGACTCCGTGTTCCAGCCTTTTAATGCATCCATATCTGTGGCCATCATCTTTGCTGAGCTGTCGGCGTGTGTCTTCAGCTGGTTGGAAGAATACTGCAAACCTCAGACATTTCGTGACTTTTTCCTTGGCGTTTTACGTCAGGATGGTAACTTGCGTGACTGCTACGTTGGAGGATGGCTTATGAGACGTTTCGCTGGGACTTGGTTCAACAGATTAGATGATTAGACTTCTGTGTGTGCTACTAAACCATAATATTAACAAGAATACACGGTACGAATGGGTTACGGAGTGAATCCAGCAGAGTTCCGTCCCACAAGGACATGCGACAGGAAGCCCACACAGTGGCCGAACAGAAAAGACGAGATGCTACCAAGAAAGGATATGATGAGCCAGCGGCAAGACTCTCTTGATTCACAGAAGATCAGCAAAGCCACAGTGCTTCAGAAATTAATTGACTACATGCAGCTTCTAAGCGCACAGAAGAAGCAAGAAGAGTAATTAGAGTCGCTCCATAAAGAAGTTTTGACCTTGAAAATCATGAAAGCAAACTCATGGTCAGAATCAAGTGTCTTACGAGGTGAAGTTTCAAGTAGTCCGTAACACAATGGACTCCGTGTTCCAGCCTTTTAATGCATCCATATCTGTGGCCATCATCTTTGCTGAGCTGTCGGCGTGTGTCTTCAGCTGGTTGGAAAATTACTGCAAACCTCAGACATTTCGTGACTTTTTCCTTGGCGTTTTACGTCAGGATGGTAACTTGCGTGACTGCTACGTTGGAGGATGGCTTATGAGACGTTTCGCTGGGACTTGGTTCAACAGATTAGATGATTAGACTTCTGTGTGTGCTACTAAACCATAATATTAACAAGAATACACGGTATTTTTGCACCCAAAGCAGGCTATGTATAAATTATATTTTTATTGTATTGATGGTGATAACTGAAAAAGATTTTCTTTTTAAATACCGCGTTCAAAACATGGCTGCGGGCGTTTTGGCAGTAGACTGCATTGCGGTGGTTTTTTATGAAATAATGTGGGTGCCGGTCATTCAAAAAGCAATGGCAAACTACTGAACGTAAACTTGCCCAGGAAATACGAATAGCAAATAAATGCTAGGGTTGACTGCTACGTCCTGCAAAGGATATGTAACTATCTTGGGGTTGTTGACTGTATTGCCAACTGACCTTGTTGCTGGAGGTATAATGTCACAGTTGAGAATGGTTCAACTTTTTATCGAACCACTGGCGAACCTGTTCATGATCTATATGGGAGGGAGACCCGTCGCAAACATTGATAGTCGAAGAAGATGAAAGAGAGGGTGAGAAAAAATAAGACGGTGGTTGAAGAGAAGAAGAGGACAACACTAGTAACATCAATATTAACAATAAGTAGGAGGAGGAAGAAGTAGAGCAGTGGTTCTCAACCGGTGGGGTAGGGGGGAATTTTAGGGTTTCCAGGAAGGGGGGGGGGGTGAAGACCATTTCAAGATCGCGTTAATACAAGAACTGATTACTTGATATTGTTTTTCCCTTCATACTTTACAGTTATGTACGTCTCATCCTTCTAAAATTCATTTTCTAAAGTAAGTAGAACCACAAATCATGTTTTATGTGGATGTCTAGACTTGTTTTAGTATATGCTATTAATTTACCTTCCATTTTTACGTATGCTGTGTAGGGGTGGGGGGATTATTAGGTAGGAAATATGAAGGGGATGGGGGGAATGACGTTCTTAAAATACGGTGAAGGGGGGCACGGGCCAAATTTTTGATAGGAAGGGGGGGGGGGGGGATGACGTTCTGAAAATATGGTGAAGGGGGACACGGGCCAAAAAGGTTGAGAACCACTGAAGTAGAGGAAGGGAAGTAGGCGATCATGATAGTGAAGAAATGAAGAAGCAGAGTAGAGGAGAACAAAAAAGGAGAAGAAGAGCAACAATAATAATAACAACACTATAATAAGTAAAAGGAACGAACGAACGAACGAAGATACTTTATTTTCAAAGGGTTAAGAGGTGGGCATGCAGGCCCGTCTAATTTTCTGCCCTTCTATCACTCTCTTTCATACATTATTTCATTCACACATCATTCAAGGCTAACGGAGACAACTGCAACAATATAAAATATATTCATGATAAAGGCATGGGCAAAATACATACATCAATACTACACGACTCAGTAATATCAAATAATGGTGTGGCACTTGTTATTAGCTATTTGGAATATACTGGTCTACCAAAAGGGGCTGGATGTTATACTGAATGTGAAGGGGGAGGACGAGATCAAGTTAGTGAAGAACAAGAAGAACATGATGGTGATGATGATGAGGAGGAGGAGGAGGAGGAGGAGGAGAAGGGAAGGAAGATGAGCATATTAGAGATAATTTCCCTTTGTACCTAATCTACTAAGTTAAATATCAATCGTTTACTTTGATTGGAGTTTTGATATGACAACTGAGATTGCTGCAGGTTTCACCGTTCCTCGAGCAAACCTGTTCGTGATAAATGTCCGAATATACGAGGAACCAACGGTGATTATTTAAGAAGAATAAGAAGGAGAAGAAGAAGAAGAAGACTGGGGAGGAGTGGAAGAAACAGAGGAAGAAGAAAAGCAGGAAGAAAGATGAGGAGGAAGAAGGTGGTGGAGGAAGAAGGTGGTGGAGGAATTGTGGAAGCGAAGGATGGGGGAGGAGGTAATGAAGAAATAGTTTGGGAAAAGGGGGGAAGAAGAGACGAAGAAGAAGAAGAAGAAGAAGAAGAAGAAGAAGAAGAAGAAGAAGAAGAAGAAGAGAAGAAGAAGAAGAAGAAGAAGAAGAAGAAGAAAGAAGAAGAAGAAGAGGAGGAGGAGGAGGAGGAGGAGCCCAAGAAGAAGAAAATAACAGCGTATGTTGATGTAAAACCCTTTTGCATAGAATCAAGTAATGTGCATTGCAATCTTTAACTTCTAAATATAGTGAGGTGGTGTGAGCACTTTTCTTCCTCATCCTTTTAACTTCCAATAAAATATTTTGATACCCATTGTCACACGTCGTTCTTGATGATAATATCACGAAGTTCTTACGATGATACTGTTCATGATATTGATGATAAGTTTTTGTGTGATGGTCGTTGTCTAGGTAACGATGTTCATGGTGTGTCCCTTGAGATATCTAACTGACTCTTAATCCAACTCACCCCCGCAGTGCATATTCATCAGGCATTAAACAAGATTCCGTTGGCGCACATAATCCTTTATTACAGAAATAAGACGGACAAACGGAACATGATTATACATCCAGAAACAATGTAATCCATAGAATGTAACTATCCTCCTCACAATTTAACCAGCACACATCACTGGCTTCTCACGCCTGCTTCTAATCTCAATCCACAAGACAGGTAATCCAGCTACAATCCACGGCTGGATCTCCCACAATACAACCCACACATTGGGTTGGAGCCACTGCTCAACTATAGAACCCACTCTGGGTTTAGGCCTACACTCACTACAGAGACCCACTCTGGGTCCAGGCCTGTCTTCACAACTCGGAGACAACACAACACGGAGCTCTCTCTTAAACGACCTGACCCGCAGTCGGTCTCTTCTCTCACTCTGCCTTTCCAGTCCTCTTCACTTCACACAACACACAACTGTCTTTCGACCCATCCCCCTTGGGGCCTTCCCCTCATATCCGCCCCATTATTTCTGAGGGTTGATTGTTTTCCTCGTAGCCAGTCACTCACCTACGTCCTCCCACTCTCATCTTCCATTCTTCCTCATGCCCGGTCACTCACCGCAATGTCATGACCAGGCTTATGTCATCACACCCCTCTTAAAAGAAAACTTCGTTTTCAAATATTGGGCGACTAAAACTTACTAAACATGTGACCCAGACATATAGCCTGGGTAGTCCTAAGTATGGCTCCACCTCACTTCAGCTACCACCCTAAATAATACATCAAATGCTTATAGTACATTCCCATATTCCCCACACATAAATACAAACAACTTTCTATCTTGTGTACCAATGCATGAACTAATACATCACATAATAATAATAATACATCATAGAAAAGCATTTTACTTATGTACCCACAGGTCTCTTACTACTTCACGACCCCACAATACTATTTGTGTACCGACCCTATATCAGATGGCTCTGTTCTTGCATTAACCCACCTCTGATTCCTGTCGATGCTGTGACTACCTTTCTGTACCCATGACTCATGGTACCTCTACAATTACAACATCTCTTTGATATCCCTAGCCCTGGGTCAGTAATGTCGCGAAAACTCTTTTGACCTGACTCAACTTTCCTATCAGCATATTGCACCGTTACACTTGAGTCTCTGTTTAGTCTGAGCTCTTTATTCAATCTTGGCCCATATACCTGGCACCTTGCTTTCTGCTGCATACGCCTTTTGCCTATGTGCCCTGCACATGCACTATCCTGAGCTGTTCTAGTATATCGGTCTCTATGTGCTAAAGGTACTGATCCTTGCCCACGTGCAGTTCTGCTATCTGAAAACCTGCGAGTGAGAACATTGTTCTTCCTCTCGAAGCACCATCTACCTTTCTTTGACTGACTATTTTCTACTCTACTACACCCTTGGAAACATTTGTTCAGAGTAGTATCTTGTCTCTGGGAGTCACTCGCACTATATATGGGATCCATTCTCATCTGCTCCGCTGTACTATCCTTGTCCTGAGTTCCTGTGTCTACTTCAAGTTCCTCTTCTACCTCAGCTATACTCTCTAATTTAGGTTCTCTTGTGGTAACTACCTCCTTACTGCTTACACTATATTTTTGGTCCCAGTACACTACTTCCTCTTCTGTACAATCTTTCACTCCTATAACATTTCCTATGATCAAATCAGCCACTGGTGAGTCCAGAACACACGCTGTCACTCTTCCAGTGATATATGGTGTTTTTACTGTTATTGTGGCTACTGGGTAGAACTCTACTGTGCCGTTGAATGTTATGCATCTAATCTTTTTCCCTGTATAATCCGAGGGATCTATTAAACTTCTCCTCACTCCGATAGACGTACATCCGGGAAACCCTAATTGTTAACGCTGGTCTATCATTGACAAATCCCTGATGCAGCTTCAGACTTCCTCCTTCATGCACTGCTGATCCTGCTTTTACTGTATGACCACATATTAGGACTGGCTGACTGTCTTTTTCAAAAAGAGGTTTGCACCCACTACAATCTTCATTGTTCAGCGTCTCAATTACTTGCGCTGCATTTGAGTGCTCTGTTTCTCTCATCCTACATTGATGGCTGATATGCCCCTTCTTTCCACATTTGAAACAAGTAATCTCCCTTTTAGTGTTGTTTGTTGGTCCATCTGCTGGTTGTGCATCACACTCTGCTGCCCTGTGTCTCCAGCTCCCACAATTCACCACATCCGGTATAATTTGGACGTCTCTGGAAGTTCCCTCTTCTATATGGGTACCGTCCTACTCTACCAACATTGTTTCCTCGGAAACCATTATCTTGAAGTTCTTGCTGCTCACCTTTCTGTGCTGAATCCACACTTTTCGCCCTTGGTCTGATGACTGGATTCTGGTCCTGTTTAGTGTACGCTGCACAGACTATTTCCTCACTCATTAGTTTCCCAATAGAACTGTTAGGATGTGCAGTCATATAGTTTTGCCCTAACTGAGACATTGTGTCTATGTCCTTTGGCTTACGTTCCTCAAAGAAAGCTACTAAGTTTGTATTGCATGATGATAACACTTTGTCTCTTAACACTAAATCCACTAATTTATTAAAATCTTTTCCTACCTCTGCCAGCTCCATCCACTTATTAAATGTATTCTTTACTGTGTTAACAAAATCTGTGAAATCTTGTTTTGTCTCTGGCCCTAACTGTCTAAACTTTGTTCTATATCCATGCTCAGTTAGTTGGAACTTTGTCAGCAAACGTTGACGTAAGATAGTGTAGTTGTTCCTTTCTTCTACAGGTAAATTAAACATTGTTTCTAGGGCCTTACCCGTTAAATACTCGCCCAGTCTAATTGCGTACTCGCTTTCTGGGGTGCCTAATACCTTCACTGATGCTTCGAATCTCGACAAATAGGAATCCAAGTTGTCTCGGTCCGTAAAAAATGGCAGTTTTAATCTCTGTGACGACTGCGACGGTCTTCTGCTTTCCTCACTTTGACCTTTCGAAGATAGTTCTAGTTTTCTTAACTCGATTTCAGTTTGCATCTGGCACTTGATCTTCTCTTTCTCAATTTCCATTTCAGCTAACTTTACTTCCTGTAGACGTTTGTTTTCCATTTCAGCTAGTTTTACTTGTGTCTCTTCCTGTAGACGCTTGTTTTCTATTTCAGCTAACTTTACTTGTGTCTCTTCCTGTAGACGCTTGTTTTCTATTTCAGCTAACTTTACTTCCTGTAGACGTTTGTTTTCCATTTCAGCTAGTTTTACTTGCGTCTCTTTCTCTTCCTGTAGACGCTTGTTTCCATTTCAGCTAGTTTTACTTGCGTCTCTTTCTCTTCCTGTAGACGCTTTGCCTCGCGTTCATTATGCCTCTCCTCTCTTTCCGTCTGCTTTTGTTCTTTCGCTTCTGCATACTCCTGTAACTCTTTACCTTTCAGGCCTATTCTTTCACCAGCTTCAATATAATCCATTAAAGTAGGCATCTTGTACTTGTGGACACGTTGCTGTGAATCAGCCAACTATAAATGTGACGACTCTGCTGTCAGTCTCTGGTCACTTCCCCAAGTACACCCGCACTCCCTGTGTACGTAAATCCGTAGTGCTACAATATCACTCTGTACTCACCCAGTCACTCTATAAGCACTAGGTAGTGAGGGGGGAAGTATCACCTATACTCCCTTATATCTATATATCTATGACCACAAGTTCATGAAGTCCCTGGAAATTTTGTTAAACATACATATAAATACATATACAAACAAATGGATGATAACACTAAGTGATGACTATCCAACGCTAGACTTCACAAGCTGAGTACACGGAGACGATGATCACACAGAAATACACCACAGTAACAAATACAAGCTTGTGTAGGGACATCCACAGTGCGCGTAAAATATAAACTGACTCAGATACCACTAGATAGTAGACACGACAAAAGTGCACGATAATAACATCTATCCGAACACAGCAAATAGCATATGTAAATATAACGAAAACAAGAAAGAGAAGGAAAAAAAAATTATAGCATAAAATTATACAGAAATCAGACAGTCAAACACAAACTGGCACGTTATATAATTCAGGACCGTCCCTGCAGAACCAAATAAACCGACCTTTCGATTTTCTCCCAGACATTATATATGGTGTACCTCAGAAAGTAACTTTTCGCCCTGTCTCCCGGCCTTCGAGAAACAATACAAAAATCCCCTACTCTTGACAAACACTGGACCACATACAAATAATTGCGTAACACCCGACAAAAATAAATATGACGATGGGAGCAAAAAATAAAAAATAATAATGTGTAACGGGTTTGGCCGACAAATATGGGCCTATTAATCCGTCGCCAAAATTCTTTTTATTCCGTCACCAAAGTTTTTGTTCGTTTTAATAGTTATTCGCAATCCGCTGGAAATGTCTACGACACTAGATTTCAAACCGACTACTTGTTTTGTTGAGTGGTTATTAAATTCACGTGGTGATCACAAGTTCCAACTGGCACAAAAGTTGAAGATGATAGTGATATCCAAACTGTTCTGTCTCGACACAGTCCGTAACGTTATTGTACTTTCTCTGTACGTGGTGCTACCACAGTAATAATCCAAAGTGTTCTCTCGATATGTTGTTACTTTCGTTGCGGAGATGGCGCTTCGCTGTATCATTACTGTTATGGATTTTCGTACCCGACAAGATTCACCAAAAGAAAAGGAGAATGGCAGGCAATGTTCAGCGCTTTAAATTTGGGTATATAAATCCTTATCGGCAAAGAAGTACAACCATGGTTGCGATGACGATAAGTTAAAACTGTTTGCTCATAACAGAATAATGATGACAACAATAGAACAGTTCAACAAAGGCGAAACATAAAATCGGGCTTTCTTTCAAACAACCTTGTTTACCCCGATCTCCTGTGGAAATTCCCAGTAACTTTCCACTGTCCCAAACCCTTTGACCTTGCCGGACATCTCAAGTCAGTACCTCAGTCTTCTTTGTCATAATAATCCACACTGACTGTCTGTAAAATGACCGGACACTTTTCCGTCATACAAAAACACCTTCCACACAACTTCTCACCCCGTCAGCTGCTCTTTTGACTCCGTGGAAATTTTCTCAGTAACTGCTTACTGTTAAACAGCCTTGCCTTCCAAGGTCAACCTAATTTCTCTTTACCACTCTCAGTGAAAAATTCCTCCGTAAAACAGTTTTCACACAAAATTGACAGCCCCACCCGGCTGCGGTAGGGGTACCGTTACTATCCCCTTCAGTCAACTGTCCGTCAAATCGCGACTGCCAATTTTTCTCTGTTTTCCAAACATGTACTTCCCGAGTACCTGGACGCTGGTGTACCCACCCGTCCTATTTACTGCGTCGAAAAAAACTTGACCAGTCAACTTGCAACAACACAGTGCGCTTGCCTCCAGCACACACACACCTGTCAATTATCTTTGGTTCCCAATCCTGTCATTATCACCGACAGCGGATGTTCTACACACACACACCTGCCCTCGCCACTCTGGATTCAACACTGGTCTTTCATCGCCGCGTCTGCTAGTTTCAGCCCTCCTGCCTGGTATCAAATTTACCTGTCACGTAATGGACTCTCCCGGTTAGTCTGTATGGCGTGTCTTTATCACCGACTTTTGTGCTGCCGCTGCACCCCCACTCGCTTTAGCGATATGGTTGGTTCCAATTCACCTGTAGTGGATTGACGTGAACTGTCTGTATCAGTTCCCGCACGGAGAAAAACTCAGTGTTTATACGGTGGACACACTCCGCTGTCCACCCTCTCTCCGCGAAGAGCCACACAACATCTCAGAATGACACCACTGTCTATAATGTTCTTAATCGGACGTAGCCCTCAGATACTCCTTACTAAGCGACGAGACCCCAGATGTCACACGTCGTTCTTGATCGGACGAGCTCACAGATGTCACACGTCGTTCTTGATGATAATATCACGAAGTTCTTACGATGATACTGTTCATGATATTGATGATAAGTTTTTGTGTGATGGTCGTTGTCTAGTAACGATGTTCATGGTGTGTCACTTGAGATATCTAACTGACTCTTAATCCAACTCACCCCCGCAGTGCATATTCATCAGGCATTAAACAAGATTCCGTTGGCGCACATAATCCTTTATTACAGAAATAAGACGGACAAACGGAACATGATTATACATCCAGAAACATGTAATCCATAGAATGTAACTATCCTCCTCACAATTTAACCACACACATCACTGGCTTCTCACGCTGCTTCTAATCTCAATCCACAAGACAGGTAATCCAGCTACAATCCACGGCTGGATCTCCCACAATACAACCCACACATTGGGTTGGAGCCACTGCTCAACTATAGAACCCACTCTGGGTTTAGGCCTACACTCACTACAGAACCCACTCTGGTCCAGGCCTGTCTTCACAACTCGGAGAACAACACAACACGAGACTCTCTCTTAAACGACCTGACCCGCAGTTCGGTCTCTTCTCTCACTGCCTTTCCAGTCTCTTCACTTCACACAACACACAACTGTCTTTCGACCCATCCCCCTTGGGGCCTTCCCCTCATATCCGCCCCATTATTTTTGAGGGTTGATTGTTTTCCTCGTAGCCAGGTCACTCACCTTACTGTCTCCCACTCTCATCTCCATTCTTCCTCATGCCGGTCACTCACCTCAATGTCAGTGACCCAGGCTTATGTCACCCATGTTTTATTAGGCTGCGTTGACACCCCTCTCTCCTGAACTAGGAAAAATACGCCTGTCTATGCTGGAGATTGAAACCTGCATCATTATTGTTGCAGACGAGTGCACTAACGACTTTGCCACCCGCCATGATATAGACAGTGTTACTGGCCTATGTGTTGGGAAAATAAGAGGCAAGCGAAAATGAGGAAGACAGAGAAATGTATATTGTAAACCTAAACAGATGGGCAATAACGTAATAATATAAGCAGCAACAACTCCATCAAACTTTGCGAGGCACCTTCTCCTTGAAAGATACTTTTTACTGGCACATCCCACAATCTTATATATGTTATCATCTGCAAACGATGTGACATGAAATACATTGGTCAAATCGGCAGACGCCTTGCCGACCGTTTTAGAGAACACCTCAGACACATTAATCAGGGCGCTGACAACCTGTCTCCAACCTTTTTAATTCCTCGAACGATAATGGAGTCGACGATGTATGTGGTCACTGCATTGAAACCTTGCTTCTCCACAGCTCCATTAGGCTCAAAATTGAATGCCAATAAATCAACTCTCTGGGATGCGTCCATCCAGTAGGTATCAATACTGTTGTAGACGCCACTGTATAACTGTGCCATCTTCACTCTATACATTCACATCTAACTGTTCACATATCCAGCTGTTTACACTGTCTATAACTATGCTGTCGTCCCCCTATATATCCATATATATTGTAACTGACTCAGAAAGCATGCTGAGAACGGTGAGAACAGGTAAGCTTCGTGCAGAGTGGCTGCTACTGGAACTATTAGTGTTGGAACTCTTCGCTGGCTGCTGAGGATGGGGACGGAGCGCTCATGGGAATGTCCTGAATGTTGTGATGTCGGTTCCTAAATCAATCAATCAATCAATCCATACCTAACTGTCTTCACACCCCTATATATTCATATCAGACTGTTCGCATATTTTTGGCGACATAAACCCTATCTGGCAACCACTGTACTTAAACTCTGTAGCCAAAGAGCGCCTTCGCAACCAGCAAAGCCACCATTTCTGCTCCCTCATGGGAATCGAGTAATTGTGCTTTTTGTTTTTTGTATTTGTTTTTCTTTGTTTTATCTATCTGTATTATACTGTCCTTGACAAAGATTCTGAGAATCGAAACGTCGGCCGTCCTGTGTGTCGTATTGTACATATTTGTGTGTTTTTAATTTTATTATTTCATTTTATATATTTATTGATTGCTTCTGATTTTGGATTTTCACCTGTATTCCGATATACGATGGATCTTCTTATAAGGTATGTGCAACGTGTTTGTGTTTAGTACGTTTCTTCTCGCATGAGCTAAATATACCTATTTGTTTCCAATTCATTAGATGTAAGCTGAAGATTCTGTTAGATATAGCTACAAGATCTATGTGAATATACCTGAATATGTTAGATCAAACTACAAGATATGTATGTATCTATCTCATAAAGTTAGATCTAACTAAAAGATATGTGTGTCTATACCTGATTATGTTAGATCTATCTACAAGATATGTGTGTCTCTACCTGATTATGTCAGATCTAACTACAATATAAAAAACATATATTGGAAACAACAAGCTGCCATAAGGATTGATAATGAAGTGGGACAATACCAGCCTATTAAGAGAGGTGTTAGGCAGGGATGTGTAATGTCACCAGATCTTTTTTCCCCTATACGGTGAAAATACTTTCAGAAATGTAGAAGATATAAATGGAATCAGCATTGGAGGACGAAACATCAGTAACATTAGATATGCAGATGATACAGTATTGATTGCAAACAATGTGCAGGATCTGCAACAATTAGTAGATGTGGTTGTTGGACACAGTGAGCAACTGGGGTTAGAATTAAATTGTAAAAAGACACAAGTATGGTAGTCACTAGAAGAACGAAATACCAGAATGTAATATACAAGTAAATGGGACTATTCTTCAACAAGTGTATCGGTACAATTATCTCGGAACAGTCATAACATCTGATGGGAGATGCCTTGAAGAGCTTGATTGATTGATTGATTTATTTATTTAGGAATCGACATTACAGCATTCGGGGCATTCCCATAAGCTGCTCCGTCCCCATCCTCGCAGCCAGCGAAGAGTTCCAACACTAATAGTACCAGTAGCAATCTGATTATATGTCCGTCTCGCCTTTCCTCTGAGCGTTGAGCGTCGGCTCAGATCCCCTCGTCACTCCTCGCTGTCTCATTCTTGCCAGACCATGGTAATCCATTTGCTCCTCCGAGGTGTGCACGTGCTCCCACAAGGCCGCAACCACGTCTGCCTTGTCATGTAATCATACTCCACCAAGTTCTGCAGGAGCCAGCCAATCTGTCCGCCTGTTCATATTCCCAAGACACACCGGCATGCCCCGGAGAAAAGATCCAGCGATGCTTGTCACCCAGTGACTCTACGAAGTGAAGCAAGCCACTCTGCACGAAACGACCTGCCCGTCCTCCAACCCTCGTCCAGCGATGCTTTCTGAGATCAGTTACAATCACGATGTGTGGTGTGGGTCAGTATTCTCCGATCCAGGCGGAGAGGCCGCAGTGACGGCCTTCAACCATTCCATTCTTAAGCTAGATGTTGTGGTATACATATGCCGGACTCTCCTGCCCCAAACGTCGACCATTGGCTTTGGCTATGAACCCCCAGCCACTTTTCTCACCTCTTGACACCGAACCATCTGTGTAGATAATCACATCACCCGAGTGAGCATTGTCCTGAATTAGTTGCTGGATTTCCACTTCCGTGGTCCCTGCTGGCCACTCCCTGCACTGCCGGCTTAATGTGATTATAACTCACAATTCTAAATGCTAAAATTCTAAACTAAAAATGCACAATTCTGACTGCTCCGCTGGCACTCTGACCCACTCCTCTCCACGCCTAATGTTCTCCAAGGGGCACACCTGTCTGATCGTATCCTCTGCCTGAGCCATCCATGCCTTGAAGAGATTAGAACAAGAATCGCCTTGGCGAAAATAGCCTTTAGCAAGATGAAAAACATTCTGACCAATAAAGAGATGTCAATTGAAACGAGAAAAAGAGTGTTGAGGGGATACAAAGAGCCTGTTCTTTTGTATGGATGTGAAAACTTGGACAATGAGCAGTCAAGCTGAAAAACATCTGATGGCTGCAGAAATGTGGTTTCTGAGGAAAATGCAAAGAATACCATGGACAGAGATAAAAACCAATGACCACGTACTACAGGAGACAAATGACAATCGTAAATTGATTAGAGAAATTAGACGTAGACAGTCAAAATATTTTGTACATGTTATGAGAGAAATGGATTGGAGAACTTAGTGACAACTGGCAAGATCGAAGGGAACAGACCAAGAGGAAAATACCTGGATGGCTTGGCCACATTGCATGGACGAAACAGGAATACTGAGCTGAGCCACGACTCTGGTGATCGAGTGAAATGGCGAGTCATGACCGCCCACGCTTTCTGGCATGGCACATGATTGATTGATTGAACTACAATATATATGTGTGTCTCTACCTGATTATGTTAGATCTAACTACCATATATGTGTGTCTCTACCTGATTATGTTAGATCTATCTGCAATATATGTGTGTCTCTACCTGATTATGTTAGATCTAACTGCAATATATGTGTGTCCTAACCTGATTATGTTAGATCTAATTACGATATATGTGTGTCCTAACCTGATTATGTTAGATCTAACTGCAATATATGTGTGTCTCTACCTGATTATTTTCTTGGATTCATAATACACACCCTTACACACACATGAATACACGCACATAAACATACACACACGCACACATACACATACACATATATACATACACATATACACATGCATGCACACATACATATACACACATACATACACACACATACACACTCAAAGAAACATATCCTTACATACACATTCACAGATATATACACATTCACACACATATATACATACACACATACGTACACATGCATACACACATACATACATACATACACGCACACATACAAACACATAACACGCAAAGAAACAGACAGACAGAAAGACCAAAAATAAGAGTCGCTATTGACGTGGGAGACAAGAGGAAGCCATCTGCGGTTATCACCAACCCTGCGCAAATTGCTTTTTTCTAAAAGTACGCAACTTGACATTCTCCATTATCCGAGAAATAGCTCGACATTCTAAGAAAATATCAAAAAACAGCAAACTTAATAACACTATTATATACATTAATAAACAACTTCCGTGTTTTAAAATTGCAGGCTTCGTCTGGAGTTTTAAAAAAATGCAAATTCTTGAGGTAGAAAATGCAAGTTCTTGAGGTACAATTTTCTTGAAGATTACTACAGATTTTCGGTCAAGCCTAAGACAAACAACTGAAATAGCATACGAAAGCACTTGTACACAACATAAAAACACACCTAATGAAATTAGAAAAAATAAACTGTGTACAGATGATTACATAGACGGATGCGGCTCAAGTATTGATACCTCCTGATTTTCCACAATTCTTGTTTCACGCAATGTATGTCTTTCTGTTTTTATTTCTCTGTCTGTCGATGTTCTGTCTGATAATTTGTGTTAGTTAGTTAGTTAGTTAGTTAGTTAGTTAGTTAGTTTGTTGACTGCAACGTCCTGTAAGGGATATGCAAAAAAATGTTTCTTATTATATGTGTGTATATATGTCTCTTAGTATATGTGTATATCTTCAAGTGTATATGTGTGTATGTCTTTGGGAGTATATGTATGTCTTTGGTTTGGGAGAGCGAAAAGAAAGAGGATACAGACTTGTAGAATGGGCAAAATATCAGGAAATTACTCTAGGAAACACGTGGTTTAAACAACTTCCTAGAAGATTATGGACATGGGGGAGTCCTAATAACAGAATTAGAAACAACATTTATTATATCCTGCTTAGCATAAGGTTTCGAAATGCGTTAACAATCGCAAATACAGTTCCCAATGCTGACTGTTACAGTGATCACAGATTGAATACATGAACATTGAGGTTAAAGTTAAAGAAAGCCAAGCATTAACCAAGAAACACTAAATATGATCTTTGTGCATTGAAAAATGTCAAGGTAATACAAGACAATTTTAACATAGAAGTACAGATCAGATTTGACATACTGTCGGATCTAGAGATCCTATTTCAAGATGTGGATGATCAATGAGAATCAGTTTGGCTGCAGAAACAACTATTCCAAAAATTAAAGAAATTGGGTCGTAAGAAAGGGATGACTGAAGAAATTTTACAGCTAATGGAAACATGAAGACACAACAAAAATAATCCTGCCAAGTATGAATATATTAACAGAAAAGTCAGAACATTAAGTAAGGAGGCAAAAGAAGCATGGCTTGCGAAAAATTACATAGAAATTTAAAAGCAACACAACAGTAGCAATATCAAATTAATGCACAACAGAATTCAGGAGCTTACTAATAAAAGAACACGTACATCAGCAGGCTGCTTAGAAACAAAAGAAGAAAACATCACAGTAGAAAAATATCAGATTTTACATGTATGGTCAGATTATGTGAAACACCTTTATGTCAGAAGTGAGGGTGCCGCCGGCAAGTTAAATGTACTTATCAGTGGCGGGCAACCTCAAATAGTCAGAAATTGATTCGGGACAAAATCTATATATATATGAATATTCAAGAGTACAGCTACAAGTGGCTCGTTAAATTAGCTGGTCTAAATATTCTCCAAGAAGTGGGGAACATTAAATGACTAGGTTTACAACTCCGACTGGATTTCTAGACAGGGTAAATTATCCCCTCTGACAGCTTTCCCTCCCTGGCACTTAAGTAATCCCCCACCCATGTAGACACACAAACATGTATACACAGTTTGAAAATAACAGATAACGATAAATTTAAAACAAACTGCAAATCCTTTAATTACTATTAATCAGTTAACATATGCTGGTTTGATATATGATGATGGTACTACAACAATCATGTAAGTGAAATGATAAAGATAAAATACATAGCTCGAAAATTTCTTGTATCCTGTATGAACCTGTGTCCCGGTTACAAATGGGATACGCAAACAGCAGGACAGTGTTCGCCACCTAGTTCCTCCGTTGTCACAGCACGGGAAAAACTGGGCTCCTGTAGAGCTCTTGGAATAGATAATCAACAATGGGTATTATCTAGATCTACATCAGTACAATACTAGGTAATACATACAATCTATCACACCCGAATACACACTCACAATGAAAAGTCTGGCAGTGTCTCTCTTCCAGCTTTACTGCGTTCCGTCTCCTCTTTCTCCCTCTATATCTCTGTCCTACTGTCCTCTGTCTGTGAAGGAAATTTCCAGTCTAACACACCTGTAGTTACAAATCCTGCATCCCTTATAACTAATTCAGACACTCAGTTCTTTACAGCCGCTCCGTTCAAACGTTGGTTAGCAGATTGAAGGGTAGGTAGTGGTATCATACGAGTATCTGATTTCTGGGCTTAAGTGCTATGATCTGTCGCCGTGAAAGGCCTCAGTGAGTTACGATGCACGCTCACACACCTCACACTTGAAGAGCAACGCGCACCATATACCAAAACCAATTGTGGGTAAGGTCCGCACTACTACACATCTACTTCACACACAATTCATAATCAATATGTCTAAGTTCTCTGCTCGTAAGTACAGACTAGCATAACACCAAATTCCTCCAAGTGGGTTACAAATAAATGTATCCAGCATAAACTTAAACATTAGGTATATGAAGTTATTCCTACATACGTAGTATGAATGCACACATTTTAGTAATATAATTATCTACAACAAACTGAGAAACTAATAGTTTCCATAGACGTGACAGACAGCTGACAATACTAAATAAAAGTCTGCAGAATGCATGTCCACAGTATTAAAAAATGATGCATAAAAACATGCGTATGAGCATGCCTAGAATCATAAGTTGAACATGCGCCTAGCATGATAGTCTTACTTGTTAGTAATAATATTCTATAAATACAAAATGAGACACATAAACATAAAAAATAATATATGCGAAGCATAGTCCTAGCATCGTATATTCATACGGGCATGGTAAGAGTAACACTTAGAGCAATATGATATAGACAGCAAACTAAGAATACTAGTTCACAGATCAGTAACAAGAAACACTGATAGTCTCCAAGAAATAACATAGATCAGACAGAAATATGAAAATCCGTAGCTTTACTGAATAATTATTCCAGAAATAATCATTTACTCTCCATATCTCTTTCAAACATTTGCCGTGTCTGAAATGAACCTCCAATTCCAATTCCAATTTCTGGTGCGAGTACCCCCTTTCAGCCTTCGAGTTTTCGACTTGACTATGTAGGGGTGTTTATGGTGTAGCCTGTAGTTTTTCTTTCGTACTTTGGGCTGCTTGTTGTCAGCTTCCGGGCTTCTAATGGGTTGACTGCGTTCGTTACTTCTTGATGGGGTCTTTCATGTCTGGACAGAGTGGAGTACTTGTTGAGGCCCGGAGTATTTGTGGTCCCACCCCGTCTTATGGTGCTGTTTCTTTCATGGAGTTTTACCAGTTGTCGTCTCTTCTAGTGTTCCTTCTGTTTCCCCATCTTGACTTGCTTTCGAATCTTCTCGGTGTCCGCCAGTTCGAGCTTGGTATGGAGTGATACCGGTTCTCGGGCTATTGTTCTTGGTTTAGGCTGCCGTTTTCATTCAGTTCATTTTCTTCATCTGATGCTTCTTCTTTTCTCTGGGTCTTTGCATTTTCTGGTTCGGGTGTTCTTGGTCTATCTTCGCGTCGTACGTGTCTTCTCAGATGGTCTGCTACGTGGGTCAATCGTCCATTGCGCGTATATTCTCTCTTCCCACACTTCTTCGCCGCTGTCGCTGTGGAATTCTCCCTCCTCGTCTCTTGGTCCTTCTTCTGTCTGGGACTTTGCATTTTCTGCTTCTGGTGTTTCGGTCTTGGACTTGAGTAGTTCTATATGTGCTCTTTCTTCTTGTATCTGTTTGAGAGTTTTCTTCTGTCTTGACTCTTTCTTCTTGGATTTTTGATAGAGTTTCGTCTGATTCAGTCTTTATAGCAACCATTCGAGCGACATCCTGCTCAATCTTCTGCTGAACTTGCTTCAATTCGTCAAGAATGCATTGAACGGCTTTTATCTGTGTTTCTTGCGTCTTGTCTTTTTCTTCCTCCATGCTATTGAACTTTGATAGCAGGTCCTTCATTTGGCCTTCAAGTTGCGCTTTGTAGCTTTTTGTGAGTCGGTTGGTGGCCTCGTACTGCCTCCTACATTATAATAGGCTACTCTCTAATGAAAGGTCTATACAGCGACCGGATGGCTACTACAGACAAAGACATTGTTTCCATAACTCCATTCCCTGGGGCTGGTGTTGACCAGCTAACTGACAAGATTAGGAGGTTGGCTGTAAATTTTAACGTAAAAAGGGCAAGCGTTCGTATTGGTATCAATGACACCATGAACAACCAGCAAATCACAACATCTCAACTGCTGGCGCTCTTGAACGGATTACGTCACACTTTTCCTACCTCGTCCATTTTCTTTTTCCCCATCATATCACCGAGTTATGGATTCCAGCGTCGTCTAGCTGACATAAATAACAACATATTGCAGAAGTTTTGTTCTCACAACATACAGTTCATCAAAAACACACCGGTGTTTACTTCAAAGTCAGGAGCACAAAAAAAGCGACTTTATAAAGATCAAGTACATTTGTCTACATTGGGCACCAGTTTGCTCGCCAAAAATATTAAATCCCCTGAACGTACACAACCTACATCCAATGCTGGATCGCGTAGGACACTTTTAGCTACACCACCTCAAACTCAAGCCAGACGACATACTGCCGCCACATCAAGTCCCAAATAAGCCAGGGGGGAGCAGACCACTCATAACCACGGCACTGATATCCAAGCCAGACGGAACATTTCCATCACCCCAAAATCCGTACAATACGCCCACTTTCACACAGGGGGGTGATATTATGAAGATACGTTCCCTCTTCTCCACAGCAAGGATCAATCCAGTAGTAACAACAACGTGCCACCACAGCCTCCTGTTAGCCACGAATCAGAGCCTGTAGTTGGAAGTCGTTACACACCCGTGAGAAATCAACAGTATCCACTCCATTGTAACCCAGAGTTGTTATACCTCACACGGTTTAGCCCAGCTTCACTTCGGCAGGCATTTATGATGTCGCTGTACCAAGGACCAACACAGCCGGGTATTTACTAGCAATTCAGCACAAACAACACCGGATCTCGGTACAAGAAAGAGCCTCTCCTAGAAATTTTGTGCGCATACTTGGTTATTATTTATATAACAACGTTTAGATTTACGTGGCTGTAAACTTTGACACGTATTGAAGTCACAGAGATTTACACTTAGATATTTTTTATAATACTTTTTATCGCGTTAATACTCTGAGTGGGGGGGTCTTCACTTCCGCTTTAAACAGAGATATTGACTTGTATAGTCATTTATTGATTCTTTTGGATAACAGTTGGTACTTAGCTTGTGAAGTAGTTTTTCAGGTTAATTTTTTGTTGTATGTTCTTTAATTCGTTTTGTTCCTTGTTTGCATTATATTCGTTGGTCAAATTAGTTTATCGTTAAAATATTGTCATTACTTATAAATTTGTATTACTGATATTTTGTAAGTTAATGTAATTGTGATGTTTTTTAATGATCTTGTATTTTTGCTTAACGTTGACAAATTTTACACTTTCTTCATGGATGAAATGTCTGAGAAGTGGCTACACTGGCTCAATAAGTCGGAATACGCCTTGGACACTTAAACATTTGCAGCTTATTTAACAAGCTACCAGAGTTATCTTCTATTCTTAATCAAAATTTTCATTTATTCGGCCTTAGTGAAAGTAGGCTTAATGATAAAATTTCAGATGAGGACATCTCTTTTAAAAGGGGTACAAATTTTTTAGAAGGGATCCCTGCAGGAAACAAGAGACAGGCTAGTAACCTATTTTTCTAATTTACTAAATGCTCACCGTAGGCCAGACTTTGAAACTTGCGAAATAGAATGGATTTGGTTAGAGCTAAAACTTCAAACCGCACACCCCTGATAATTGGCTACCTCTATCGAAATCCCAGTGCTGGACACGTCTGGTACGAAAACTTCACTATCATGATGGATGTTTTTCGCTTCTGGGAAGGAAATTATACTACTCGGAGACTTTAATATTGACACCAAAAAATCCAACATAATAGGGGGAAATATAATTGCATCATACAATTTCCAACAAATAGTACAACAAGCTACTAGAGTAACAAAGTCATCTTCAACAGTCATAGATCACATTTATGTAACTTGCTCAGACAACATCATAGAATGCACCGTACCCAATTGTGCAATGAGCGATCACTACCCAATATGCTGCACGTGGTCTAAAAAAGGAATTAAAACTCCTAAACATAAACACATAATGTAAAATATAGAAGTTAAAAAAATTTCAACCAAAACGCATTTTTACAGGACTTGCTCAGTTCACCTCTAGACAATGTTTATCAGCTTCCTGACCCGGATGATGCTCTGGAATTCTGGATAAAAACCTTTATTGATGTTTTTGATAGACATGTGCCAGTCAAGGAAGTTCGAGTAAAACACCACGTCAAGCCCCTTGGATCACCCAGGAAATACTTGAAATTATGAGAGACAGAGATAAAGCACATAAAAAGCGGGATCTCAGTGCATACCGTACTCTTAGAAAAAAAGTTCAATATAACATACGACGGGAAAAAAAAAATTCTTTAAGAACTTAGTAATGGATAAAACAAATAGTAAGGATATATGGAAAGGGAATTAACATCTTGACAAACAAAGGGTAACTTCCGAAATTCTTTACCATCAAATCATATTACATGCGACCAATTCATTAATTTTTTTCAAAGTGACATAGACCCGTTGAAGGCTTCAATACCTAATTCTCCTTGCAACTTATCTTTATTGTCATCGTTTTGCGAGAATAGATGCTCCCGCGATATTCTTTCCGACATATCGCTAATGACAATCACTGAAGTATTCACTTACCTCAGTAACCTAAAAACACAAACCCCATCTGGGTTAGATGGAATCAGCAACCGGATTCTCCTTGTGCTGCGCCAGTGATCTGTACATCACTAACCTATGTATATAAACAGTGTCTCACCAAAGGCCACTTCTCATCAGCTCTCAAAATCGCTAAAGTGTACCCTCTTCTTAAAACTGGTTCATTGGACAATGGTTCCCGAACAATTACAGACCCTTTCCTTATTATCATCACTATCTAAGCCCCTAGAAAACACATCCATAAATAAAATTACAGATTTAGTTCGCAACAAGCTTATTGTTGACAGCCAATCATGATTTCCACCAAAATATTCTTGCCTACGGCCCTAACAAACATGATAGAAAATTGGCACCAGAATATAAACAACAAAAGTCTATGTGGAACTGTGTTTATTGATTTTAAAAAGCATTTGATATGATAGACCATGTTATTTTAATTAAAAAAATCGAGACAATGAAAATTGGGCCCCAATGTAGTCACTCTAATATCATCTTTTCTATCAAACAGAAAGCAAGTAGTATCACATAATAAATCTCTGTCTCAAAACCCCTACCTTTAATATTGGAGTACCGCAAGGCTCTATTCTTGGCCCTCTATTATTTGCCATATATATTAACGATCTACCTTTGCATCTTTCGTCGTCCTGCGATCTATTTGCAGATGACTGTACGGTGTACAAAACGCTGAAAACTGTATTTTACTGGAGTCGGCCTTACAACAAGAATTAAATAATGTAGTTGGTGGAGCTATTCAAACCGTATGCAAATTAACATCACTAAAACAAAAACAATGTTATTGACAACCAGACAAAAACTTCAAACTCTAAGCTCACACACATCACTTCAACTTCACATCGATAACATGCCAGTAGAAAGTGTAATTGAGCACAAAACATTAGGGCCCAATCATTGATAGAAACCTAACCTTGAATTCCCACGTTCAAGCGCTCATTAAACAAACAGCGAAAAAAGTCTACCAACTCGCCAAAATTAAAAACTTCCTTTATGAGGACCAAGGAAACTATTCTATACTTCTCATATACAGACACACTTTGACTACTGCTCTACAATCTGGGACGGTTTTTCTAATTCAAACACCAAGCGACTTTACGGGCCATGAGTCTAATTTATAGCAAACATTTTTCTGACAATCCTAGCCTGTATAAACGCCTTCAGTTACTACCATTCCGCAAACGCCTGCTTTTAATAAAGCTAAACTAATTCACAAAATCCTGCATCGGAATACCCCAAATTACCTTTGGCCATTGTTTAAATATAATGCTAGACACAGTAAACGTTTAAATATACTACACATTCGAAGCCTAGGATTGACTTATACAAAACAAGCTTAACGTACTCTGCAGCTCAGCTGTGGAACAAACTTCCACAAGAAATCAAAGACATCACCAACCCTATTCATATAATCGCAAATTATTCGAACACTATCTCAATACGGATTACCTTTCCCCCTTAAAAATAAGATAATAAAAATAATAATAATAAAAATAATAATAATAATAATAATAATAATAATAACAAAAACCCCAGTATAACAGCCAATTCCTTTTTTGTAGGCCAGTATATTCCACATGGCTAATAACAAGTGTCAGACCATTATCTAATATTACTGTGTCATGTAGTTTTGATGTTTGCATTTTGCCCATGCCTTTATAATGCATATCTTTTAATTGTTGCTGTTCTTTGTTAGCCTTTAATGATGTGTGAATGAAATAAAGTATAAAGAGATGATAGAAGGGCAGAATGTTAGACGGGCCTGCGTGCCCAATTCTTAACCCTTTGAAAATAAAGTTTGTTCGTTCGTTCCTAGCCTCTTTATAGGGCAGGCTAGTTTTGATTGTGATCTTCATAGCTTCCTTGCTGTCTTGGTGGCAGGGACAGCCGAGGTACCTGTAGCCGTGGCTGCCGAGGTAGTTGGCGCATTTTCTGTAAGTGTTAGGCCCCCTGAAGTCCTTGTCGATCTTTGCATGCTGGCACTGACTGTATGGATGAGGTCCAGAGCAGTATCTGCAAACCTCAACCTCACTCTTGCAGGTGGCACGGGTGTGCCAAAACTTCTGGCACATAGAGCACTGCAGCACTCTCGGTATGTAGTGCTCTGGAGCTTGGTCGCTCTTGTCCCATCTGATGTATTGAGGGATCACTCGGTCCTCCGATGTTACTATGACGACTGTGGAGGGGATGTTGTTCTTTCCGATGATCCTCTCAGCGCTGGTGATCTTGAGTTTCTTGTTCTCCTTTGTCAGTATCTCCCTGATCTGGTCGTTGGTGAGATGGGTCTTGACTCGTTTAATGACCCATCGTTTCATCATGCTGTGTCGGGTTGCTTGTATTGTTATGCCGTGGTGAAGCTTGATGTCGGCCTTCTCTCCTTGAGCGATTTTCTGCATAAGTGCTATGGTCTTTGGGTTTTTGTTGATGGAGACCACTACTCCATCAGGTGTCTTGTGAAGGTGGGCGATTCTGTGTCTTCCTAGCTCGCTTTCCAACAGACTGATTATCTTGTCTGTTTGTAGCGTCTCCTACGCTTGTCTGTTTTAGCAGCAATTTGCCGGTGAAGTCCTCAGTTGTAGTTTCCTCCAATGTTGAGATCTTTGGTAAACGTGGCTGTTTCGTCTTGGTGCTGTTGAAAACTTTACAGCTGCTGCTGGCTTCAGTTAAAGTTGTAGTTTCTGACGTCTGGTGAGCTACGGGTACGGCTTCATCTTGTGTAGAAGTGGCAGCTTCATTTAATGTTTCTTCAGGTTCTGGCGATGTGCTACGGCTAGCAGTCACGTTGCCTTCTTTCATCATCTTGATAGTCTTGGTGGCTTCCACGCTGCTCATTTTGAACGTCGGGTGTCTAGTGGAGTTTTTCTTGCAACGTGCCATTTTCTAACACGCGGTCGGCTTCCTATAAGGCGACTTGCTCTCGATAGCGGTGTCGGGTCGATGATGAGGTGTGTGATGAAATGAACCTATTTAGGCACGCGTATTTATTGTATTTATACTAAGTAGGACAAAACGCTCTTATCTCTTGGGACGCCTCTGCGTCTGTTTCAAGTTCGCAACATTCCCAGTTTTAATTGCCAACTTTCACTCTGTGTTTATTTCCAACCACACAGTCCTGTTTTAATTGCCAGCCCTCAATCTGTTTCACAAGGCAGTCAGCCTTCGCGGTCGGCTGGACGTAATGACACTTCACAGTTGAATGGTTTCCTAGGCCCAGGAGCCCTTTCAATCCCAGCCTTCGCGGGTGAATGACTCCTTATCACGCGATCCATTTCACCTGTGTGTTTAATTATAAGTTTGTCACATCATCCCCGGCCGACTGTTGTCTCCACCTGAGCCAGTATGTTCCCATGTAGCAACAAGACCATGTCCGTCTCGCGCCAGTCTGAGTGTCTGGCCACACCCGTGACCGTGGGTGTTGTGATTACTTTGTGTGTAATCTTCCTTCATGGCGGGATAGACGTAAAGAAGGGAGATTAACACTTTATTTCTCTAATTGTTTGCATATCCTTTACAGGACCTTGCTATCAACATCAGCATCTTGATGCTGATTGTTGATTTCTTGGAAAGATTACGCTCAGTAGTTTGCCATTGTTTCTGAGCGGCCGGCTCATATACACCGTAAGTTACCGACGCGATTCGAACCACTGCTGATTCTCACCGTCATCACGTTACTTACGAGAGTATACGAGATTACGGAGAAAAGTCGCTAACCTCTAGGCCAGGAAGCTGGCATTTCTCTAATAGGGCCATCAAATTTGTAGACCGGGAAAATATTATTGGATGTTAAAGAGACGTTCTGTGACACTTTATGATGATAATAGAGATGAATAATAGTATGATATGCTATAATTCGGTGTCAGGTCTTAGTCAGATATGACTGAGCTACCGTATAACAGTAGACGGTACTACCTGCTTTCTGTTAGCGCCGAACGTTGGGCGGCGCTTACCAAACCCGACACCCCACATTGTGCCAACGGCTTCGGGCGGAAGAGCGCAATTGGGAGGGTACAAGCCTTACCCTGGTGCGAGGAAATGCAAGCTAAAGACAAAATGTCATGGCAGGGCAGACCAGGCCCTAAGCCTTGGTTGGCGGCTGGTCTAGGATCGAAGCTCCGACAGGCGGACAGTTAGAGCATTGCTTTGCTGATCCGGCAGCTTCTGCAGCTTGTCTTGTTCCAGATGTAGAGGTGTTACCTTTCCTCTGGAGTGAACTAGGCAGGCCGAGAGAGGGATCATGCTGCATGGGCAACACATGATCTCTATATTTTAGCCCAGGCTTTGTGCTATGGAGAGGCAATAACTCCATCCCTGGTCTTAACTGGTCTCGGAATCAAAGCGAGAGGCAACTGTTACGGGTTATAAGTCCCTGTCAATTGGCGTAGACATGGGGCGCCACGCGTTGCCTCTGACGGTGGGAGACACCTACAGGTGTCACTGATCAGCTACCGCCCGCCTCAAGCTGGGCAGCCCCCGGCCAATTGGGTGCTGATCCGCCACAGCCTGCCTGCTTCAATGGGTGCTTGGGGCTAGGACAAAATCTGAATCGCAGGCTGTAAAACCAATGCACCAGGTACAAATAAAAATAAAAATAGAAACCTCAAGCTACGGCTTGCAACCTGGAACGTGAGAACCATGTGTCCAGGATTTTCCACTGACTTGACCAATATTGACGATGTGAGAAAAACGGCTGTGATTGATGCCGAACTCAATCGTCTTAACATTGATATTGCTGGCCTGCAGGAGACTCGCCTCGCTGAGGAAGGGTCACTCAGGGAAAACAATTACACCTTTTTTTGGAAGGGTAGAGGGCAGGCAGAAAAAAGGCAACACGGTGTGGGCTTTGCAGTGAAGAATTCGCTACTGGGAATGAATGAAATTCCAGCAGGAGGAAATGAAAGACTATTATCCCTGCGATTGGCAACCTCTTGTGGTTTTGCCACCATTATTACTGCATATGCACCGACACTCGATTCCTCTGATGATGTGAAGGATTCGTTCTATGAGGAGTTAGACTCCGTGATCAAGGCAGTTCCAAAATCTGACTACATTTATATGCTCGGTGATTTCAATGCTCGTGTGGGCAAGGACTCGAGTTCATGGCCAGTGTGCCTTGGAAAATACAACATCGGTCGCATGAATGAAAATGGGCAAAGGCTGCTGGAGCATTGCACCAGTAATGACCTATGTATTACAAACTCCTTTTTTAAAACAAAAGAGATGCATAAGGTCACATGGAAACATCCAAGATCCGGCCATTGGCACCAGCTGGACTTCATCATCACACGGAGACAACATCTGAACCATATATCATTGACTCGAAGTTACCACAGTGCTGACTGTGATACGGATCATTCTTTGGTTGTTGCAAGGGCTAGACTGAGACCAAAGAGAATCTACACAGCTAAACACAAATCTAGCCCCAGGATTAATATTATTAACACTCACGATCCTGAAAAGTGCTTTCAGTTTCAACAGCAACTTGAAGACGCTTTCACTGATACACCAGAAAATTGTACAGTAAATGAAAAGTGGGGTCAACTTAAGGAAACTCTTTATAAAACTGCCGTAGGGGTTTACGGCACTGTGGATCATAAGAGGCAGGACTGGTTTGCGGCAAACAGCGAGACTCTGCAGCCCTTGATTGATAAGAAGAAGATAGCTCTCTTAAGAAACAAGGAAAGACCAACGCGTAACACTCTGAGTGAGCTAAGGCAAGCTAGGAAGGATGTGCAAAAGGCTGCCAGGCAGTGTGCAAATGATTATTGGATCAAGTTATGTGAGTCCATTCAAATCGCAAGTGATAAGGGAAACATAAGAAGCATGTATGAAGGAATAAAGAAAGCCTGTGGTCCAGTGATCAAAAGAAGTGCACCATTGAAAACCTTGACTGGAGAAATCATCACTGATAAGAAACAGCAGATGGACAGATGGGTAGAGCACTATTTGGAGCTTTACTCAAGTGAGACCAAACTAGCGGATGATGCCCTCAACGCCATAGAGGCTCTACCAACTCTTGACCACCTGGACACACTTCCCACCATAACAGAAGTTAAGTGTGCTATAAATGAACTTGCATCTGGCAAGGCTCCAGGTAAGGATGGGATTCCAATAGAGGTTATCAGGAGTGGGCAAGACACACTCACTCTACAGATCCACCAGCTAATAGAGCTATGCTGGCGAGAAGGACAAGTCCCACAGGATTTCAAAGATTCAAGCATCATAACACTGTACAAGAACAAGGGCGATCGGAGCGACTGCAACAACTATAGGGGTATCTCACTTCTGTGTATTGTTGGAAAAGTATTTGCTAGAATTGTTCTGCGCAGACTTCAAGTCCTAGGAGATCAAGTCTACCCTGAATCACAGTGTGGCTTTTGACAGAACCGGTCTACCATTGATATTATATTTTCATTGCAACAAATGCAAGAAAAATGCCGTGAACAGAATCAACCACTGTTTATTGCCTTCATCGACCTCACAAAGGCATTTGATTTGGTCAGTCGTGAGGGTCTGTTCAAGGCACTAAAGAAGATTGGCTGCCCACCAACTCTTCTGTCCATTGTGGAATCGTTCCACACAGGCATGAAGGGTATAATCAAGTTTGATGGTGCAACTTCTGAAGAGTTTGAAATCAAGAGTGGAGTTAAGCAAGGTTGTGTACTAGCTCCCACCCTCTTTGGAATATACTTTTCACTTCTACTGAAATATGCCTTTCGTGATCAGGATGGTGGTATATACATTCACTCACGCTCAGATGGCGGCCTCTACAATGCTCAGAGATTGAAGGCCAAGACCAAAATTAGGAGGGTACTGATCAGAGAGTTGCTTTTTGCAGATGATGCTGCAGTTACGACCCACTCTGAGGAAGAATTGCAATGTCTACTATCTGCATTCTCCAATGCTTGTTCTGAATTTGGTTTAACAATTAGCAAAAAGAAGACACAGATTATGTCACAAGGTGCACATGGGGTACCATCAATCTTTATTGACGACGCCGAACTAGAGATGGTAGACCATTTTACATATCTAGGATCAGTGGTAAATAGCAAATTATCCCTAGATCAGGAAATCAACATCCGGATTGGTAAGGCAGCAACAACAATGAACAGGTTAAGAAAAAGAGTCTGGGAGAACAGGAAGCTTACTGCCAAAACAAAAGTCCTTGTCTATCAAGCCTGTGTCCTTAGTACTCTTCTTTATGGCAGTGAAACCTGGACAACTTACTCACACCAAGAGAAACATTTAAACAGCTTTCATATGCGGTGTCTGCGAAGAATTCTTGGTATTAAGTGGCAAGACAAAATCACAAATACTGAAGTATTGGAAAGATCAGGTTGTGTGACGGTTTATTCCATGCTCAGTCTTCGTAGACTTAGATGGATAGGACATCTTAGGAGGATGGATGATGGTAGAATACCAAAGGACATCTTTTTTGGTGAATTACAGATGGGTAAGAGATCTCAGGGTCGGCCTCTACTACGATACAAAGATGTGTGTAAGCGGGACATGATTGATACAGGCATTGATAATGCACATTGGGAGCAAGTCGCCGCTGAACGTGTTGCATGGAGGGCAAATATCAGAAATGGAATAAAGACAAAGGAGAAAATTATTGCAGATAAGTCACACACCGAGCGTGTGAGACGTAAGATGGTGCATGATGGTGGAAATGACCACGTGTTCACATGCACCCACTGTGAACGGACATTTACAGCGCGAAATTGGCCTTATCAGTCACATTCGCTACCGCCATGAGTGTATTAATTAAGCCTTTTTGAAGCACAAAAGGGAACAAACTATCGTCTGTCAAGACTGGCAACCTACTCCTCTGTGTTCTATGGAGTCTGTGTCAAAGTGATTAGACCACCTTCCTCGCGCCCCAAAGTTCCTAGGTTCGACTCCTGAAGGTCATAGCCGAAGCTATGGAGTTTATGCTGTAGGCGACGCTATCGACAGATCGCTCTGAGACAGAGCCATATGGGATAAACCCCCTGCAATGAAGTCGTTCCGCTCGCCTTTCAAACTCTTCTTTATTTTAAGCAGTGACAATACATAATCAAATATTTGACAATACATAAATGAACCAACAACTAAAGGAATACAAGAGGTGACCTAAGCGTTTATTGGTCGAAAATAAGAGGTTGAAACAGCTGTACTAAAATATAATTGGAGATCCCACCACACTCGAAATTAAGGGTTCTCTATAGTACACTTCAATTTGTGGGCCTGACAATTTATCTGGACATTGCCCAAGAGCCTATATGTCCGGCTAGACACCGGACACTGATCACATCCACGCGAGACTTCACCGCCAGAAGGTTGTAGGATATATGTATCAGAAAGTGTATGAATGTCCAGTTTCTGAATATATGTGAATGCCCAGTTAGTCTAGAGACGTATATTTCACCAAGCAATTAAGTCTGCTGTTGTTTATTTCCTGTCCTACTCCGTCACCACCTCGCCGTTTGTGCTCGTATTTTAACATGACAAATCTGTGCAATATTTTGTACTCGGATTTCCAAAGATAGTGTAAAGTTACAAGAATAGTGAGTTTTTCGGTGATTCATTCATTGCTTTTTTTAAGCTTTACTGCAGTTCCCCTTATTCTTGTTTACTACTACTACTACTACTACTACTATTACTACTACTACTACTACTACTACTACTACTACTACTACTACTACTACTACTACTACTACTACTACTACTACTGCTACTGCTACTTACTAACTACTACTACTACTACTACTACTACTACTACTACTACTACTACTACTACTACTACAATTACAACAACTTCTACTACTACTAATACTACTACTACTACTACTACTACTACTACTACTACTACTACTACTACTACTACTACTACGACTACGACTACTACTACGACTACGACTACTACTACTACTACTACTACTACTACTACTACTACTACTACTACTACGACTACTACTACTACTACTACTACTACTACTACTACTACTATTACCACAACTACTACCGCCACTATTACCATTAATACTGCAACAACAGCAACACCAACAGCTATTACTACTGATACTATCAACACTACCATCACTTCTACCATCACTACCTACTATCTGTTCTCACTACCACATTAACAACGTTGTACCTGTCACTACATTTTAACCATTATCGAGGCTTTCATCAATATTGTTCAACAGTCTATTTTATTGATATGTCTAAACCCGTGATTTCCATCCACATCCCCAAACGTAATTTCCCGTTTCTGTGGAGACAAGTTATCACAGCATCAGCGGTCCAGGTCTCTAGAGGGACCAGATATCCCCAACAACCATTACATTTATTGCTATGACTGGATCCCGCGTGCGGTCCCAGGTGTAAGTCCACATCAGAGACTATATAGGTTCAACATAGTCTGTGGTGGTCAGCGTGGCCGAATGGATAAGATGTTCCGGAACATCCGGTGTGGTAAGGCCGAGGTAGCGGGTTCATCCCCTACACTGGCCAGTTGGATTAAAATGTTGACTGCTCGCCCTTGACTTGGGGGCGTAAATTATAAGTACCTCTGAAGCCAACACATTATATACAGTGACATGTTTTATTTTACATATGTTTGAGGTCGTTTTGTTGTGTGAACTGCATTTCGGAGAAAAAATGGGGTGGCTGGCTAGAAAACATATAGAAACGGAACAATAACATCTAGAAATATCGAGACTTTGTAGGCTAACATCTGGTTGGGATAGTGACTGACGCTTCCATCAAAGATGAACTGCGTGTTTTTGTAGTGGACTTTTGTGTTGGCATTCTGGCGACTGCATTATGTACAGTGAAAGTTTGTACATCTGTCCGAGATTGTTTTGTTGCGTGAACTGCATTTCGGAGATAAAATGGTTTGGCTGGCTAGGAAACATCTAGAAACGGAAAACCAACATCTAGAAATATCGATTCTTTATGGGTGAACATCTGGTTGGGAAAGTGACTGCAAGGATGAAGGTATGGTTCGTTGAGGACTTTTGTGGTGACATTCTGGTGGCGGCATTATGCACAGTGTGCCTAAGCGGGCTGTTGTTTGTTGAGACTCCTGTCTTTTCCACTTTTCACATGGGGCAGTGAAGCAAAATTTTATATGATATTCACTGGCACAGGAACGGAGCATAATGGGGACGACCCGTTTCTGTGATGTTGGAACCACGACTGAACTGAACTTAACTTAACTTCTGAAGTCGCAACAGATTCGCCTGATGGCGAGGGACATTGGTAATAGGGAAAGCTAATCCACACGCGAAATTAAGTCCAGTGCACTAGAAGTAGAAGCACGTGTATGGACTACGCTTGAGTTTAAAGCGGGCGAGCGCAAAAACAAACAAGACAGTCTGTGCTTGCTGACATGAAGACACATTCACGGTGAAGTGGTTAGACCCGTCTGTCTCGAGACAATCTATCCTGCGGGTCGTGATGATGAGATTGACGTTTTACACAAACATTGATACACGATGATGATGATGATGATGAATTTAAATATAATGTAAAAAAGAAAACATGGACATAAGTGACCTTCAGTCTTTAAGGGCATGTATAAATTCAGAGAGAGAGAGAACGAACGAATGAACGAACGAACTTTATTTCCAAAGGGTCACAAATTGGACTCGCAGGCCCGCAGCAGAATGAAAGCACAATGTGAAAAAGACCAATCACCTCATTCCCATCTGGTCGTGATGTACTGGGGTTAGATGGCTAGGCCCACATTTGCTTAAAGATCAGTCAGTGTCTGGTCAAGAATTTACTCAGCTAAATCAATAGTCATTGTTGTTTTCTTGCCTTTGTAAGTGAGACAATTGAGTCATGTGTTACATATAAGATGGTACATTGTCTTTCTCGAATCTTGAGTTTTTGTTTAGTGTATGAGGCAGGGGTTCCATTATTGTCTCTATAATTAGTATGTTCTTCGGCCAACCTGTCCTTTTATCTGGTTACATATTTACTTGACAACTTGCTTGCACACCTGTATGTCTATGTATTTTCTAACTAACCTACCAAAACAAGCAATAAGACAATAAACCTACCTACGAAAATACCTCCCGCTCTGTCGTTTTGTTCATATGACTTTCCGTCTGTTTGTCTGTCCATTCATCGATCACTACAATTCTGACTGTCTGTCTGTCTGTCTGTCTGTCTGTCTGTCTGTCTGTCTGTCTGTCTGTCTGTCTGGCTGGCTGGCTGGCTGGCTGTCTGTCTGTCTGTCTGTCTGTCTGTCTGTCATTCTGTCATTCTGTCTGTCTGTTTTTCTTGTTATAGTAATCTAACAGCCGGAGGCAGATGTCAAAGCCTCATTTTGCAATGAAACAACTACCCAAAAAAAAAAAAAAAAACGAGAAAAAAGATTATCTCAGGCAAGTGTGATTTTGATATACACACATTTGGGTACTAGTCGGTGCTACGGAGTTCGTGCACAGAGAGGGGACTCTTTTTAGTCGAATCTATATAGAAGCCTGAATACTTTCTGAAAGTTTCTGCGAGTAATAAAGGCTATCGTTTATAAACACAATAAATAAATGAATAGAAGCATTATTTTTAACTTCGGGAAATGCATATCCCCCCCCCCCCCCCCCCCCCTACAGGCTGACTGACGCACAGGCATAATTATACCCTCTTATCCAACCGAAAATACCCCATATTTGCTTCCATTCAACGCCACCTCCAGGGTAGCTAACATTTTAATTTACCTTACTGTGAATTAATAGACCGCCGTCTTCCTGTATATATATATAACGAAACAATCACAGAGCTTCCGCATTCAAAGCTACATCATGAACAGAAACCCAACTGTGACATTCACAACATCATAATTATCGCTGAAATGCAACACGCATGCAGAAATCCACACATACACGGAAGTTCTAGACAAGCACAGAAGGCCGTTACTATTTATATACTTTATTCTGTGCAAGCATGTTATAAATTTTCTTCTAAAACTGATCTTGTAGACTCTAGTTGTCTGATCTTTAAATCTCTAATGGGCATTTTAAACATTTATTACGATTACTTTGCGGTAACTTCAAAGCAACTGCTATTTTTAACGGAACAATTTGTCAAATAATTACTTCCATTCTGTGCTTAGTGGACACATCACATCGATTATAACAAAGTGCAACTGGAATCGAATGTGAGCGAAAATAAGACACGCGGAATGTCTCATATTGTCGCTGTTTTCTGTGAATTAATGTCTGTGTAGGTGATGTGTTTGCGGTTTATTTCTGGACATGTGTGTACACGGAAACTACAGCTTTGCTATCTACGGGTGTGTAAAGGTGCTCAGTGTATTCAAGACGTAGTGATGGATATGCTTTTGTAGTCTTTGTAATCTATAGACAGACAGACAGGCAGGCAGACATAAGAACATAAAATTAACTGTTAGATAACTCATCATCATAACAATCATCATCACCATCAAGTGCCCGACCAGCTGGCGCAGGCGTTCATTTCTCTCCACAGATCTCAGTCTTTGGTGTTCTAGATATCCTCCATGCCACCGTCTCAATCCATCCAGAATCATTTCTCTTGGTCGGCCTCTGCCTCTCTTCCCCTTGATCTTTCCAGTTGTCACGATGTTTTCCAATGCCCTCTTCTCATTACATGACCAACGAAAGCTATTTGTCTCTTTCTTATTGTTGTATTTCTTATTGATAACAATTACAGAACAGACAGACAGAATTACATGCGAACATAAAATTAACTTTTGGACGCTCCGGCTGTTAGATTACTATAACAAGAAAAACAGACAGACAGAATGACAGAATGACAGAATGACAGACAGACAGACAGACAGACAGACAGCCAGCCAGCCAGACAGACAGACAGACAGACAGACAGACAGACAGACAGACAGACAGCCAGAATTGTAGTGATCGATGAATGGACAGACAAACAGACGGAAAGTCATATGAACAAAACGACAGAGCGGGAGGTATTTTCGTAGGTAGGTTTATTGTCTTATTGCTTGTTTTGGTAGGTTAGTTAGAAAATACATAGACATACAGGTGTGCAAGCAAGTTGTCAAGTAAATATGTAACCAGATAAAGGACAGGTTGGCCGAAGAACATACTAATTATAGAGACAATAATGGAACCCCTGCCTCATACACTAAACAAAAACTCAAGATTCGAGAAAGACAATGTACCATCTTATATGTAACACATGACTCAATTGTCTCACTTACAAAGGCAAGAAAACAACAATGACTATTGATTTAGCTGAGTAAATTCTTGACCAGACACTGACTGATCTTTAAGCAAATGTGGGCCTAGCCATCTAACCCCAGTACATCACGACCAGATGGGAATGAGGTGATTGGTCTTTTTCACATTGTGCTTTCATTCTGCTGCGGGCCTGCGAGTCCAATTTGTGACCCTTTGGAAATAAAGTTCGTTCGTTCATTCGTTCGTTCTCTCTCTCTCTGAATTTACACATGCCCTTAAAGACTGAAGGTCACTTATGTCCATGTTTTCTTTTTTACATTATATTTAAATTCATCATCATCATCATCATCATCGTGTATCAATGTTTGTGTAAAACGTCAATCTCATCATCACGACCCGCAGGATAGATTGTCTCGAGACAGACGGGTCTAACCACTTCACCGTGAATGTGTCTTCATGTCAGCAAGCACAGACTGTCTTGTTTGTTTTTGCGCTCGCCCGCTTTAAACTCAAGCGTAGTCCATACACGTGCTTCTACTTCTAGTGCACTGGACTTAATTTCGCGTGTGGATTAGCTTTCCCTATTACCAATGTCCCTCGCCATCAGGCGAATCTGTTGCGACTTCAGAAGTTAAGTTCAGTTCAGTTCAGTCGCGGTTCCAACATCACAGAAACGGGTCGTCCCCATTATGCTCCGTTCCTGTGCCAGTGAATATCATATAAAATTTTGCTTCACTGCCCCATGTGAAAAGTGGAAAAGACAGGAGTCTCAACAAACAACAGCCCGCTCAGGCACACTGTGCATAATGCCGCCACCAGAATGTCACCACAAAAGTCCTCAACGAACCATACCTTCATCCTTGCAGTCACTTTCCCAACCAGATGTTCACCCATAAAGAATCGATATTTCTAGATGTTGGTTTTCCGTTTCTAGATGTTTCCTAGCCAGCCAAACCATTTTATCTCCGAAATGCAGTTCACGCAACAAAACAATCTCGGACATATGTACAAACTTTCACTGTACATAATGCAGTCGCCAGAATGCCAACACAAAAGTCCACTACGAAACACGCAGTTCATCTTTGATGGAAGCGTCAGTCACTATCCCAACCAGATGTTAGCCTACAAAGTCTCGATATTTCTAGATGTTATTGTTCCGTTTCTATATGTTTTCTAGCCAGCCACCCCATTTTTTCTCCGAAATGCAGTTCACACAACAAAACGACCTCAAACATATGTAAAATAAAACATGTCACTGTATATAATGTGTTGGATTCAGAGGTACTTGTAATTTACGTCCCCAAGTCAAGGGCGAGAAGTCAACATTTTAATCCAACTGGCCAGTGTAGGGGATGAACCCGCTACCTCGGCCTTACCACACCGGATGTTCCGGAACATCTTATCCATTCGGCCACGCTGACCACCACAGACTATGTTGAACCTATATAGTCTCTGATGTGGACCTGGGACCGCACGCTGGATCCAGTCATAGCAATAAATGTAATGGTTGTTGGGGATATCTGGTCCCTCTAGAGACCTGGACCGCTGATGCTGTGATAACTTGTCTCCACAGAAACGGGAAATTACGTTTGGGGATGTGGATGGAAATCACGGGTTTAGACATATCAATAAAATAGACTGTTGAACAATATTGATGAAAGCCTTGATAATGGTTAAAATATAGTGACAGGTACAACGTTGTTAATGTGGTAGTGAGAACAGATAATAGGTAGTGATGGTAGAAGTGATGGTAGTGTTGATAGTATCAGTAGTAATAGCTGTTGGTGTTGCTGTTGTTGCAGTATTAATGGTAATAGTGGCGGTAGTAGTTGTGGTAATAGTAGTAGTAGTAGTAGTAGTAGTAGTAGTAGTAGTAGTAGTAGTAGTAGTAGTAGTAGTAGTAGTAGTCGTAGTCGTAGTAGTAGTCGTAGTAGTAGTAGTAGTAGTAGTAGTAGTAGTAGTAGTAGTAGTAGTAGTAGTAGTAGTAGTAGTAGTAGTAGTAGTAGTAGTAGAAGTTGTTGTAATAGTTGTAGTAGTAGTAGTAGTAGTAGTAGTAGTAGTAGTAGTAGTAGTAGTAGCAGCAGCAGCAGCAGCAGCAGCAGCAGCAGTAGTAGTAGTAGTAGTAGTAGTAGTAGTAGTAGTAGTAGTAGTAGTAGTAGTAGTAGTAGTAGTAGTAGTAGTAGTAGTAGTAGTAGTAGTAGTAGTAGTAGTAAACAAGAATAAGGGGAACTGCAGTAAAGCTTAAAAGAGCAATGAATGAATCACTGAAAAACTCACTATTCTTGTAACTTTACACTATCTTTGGAAATCCGAGTACAAAAAATTGCACAGATTTGTCATGTTAAAATACGAGCACAAACGGCGAGGTGGTGACGGAGTAGGACAGGAAATAAAAAACAGCAGACTTAATTGCTTGGTGAAATATACGTCTCTAGACTAACTGGGCATTCACATATATTCAGAAACTGGACATTCATACACTTTCTGATACATATATCCTACAACCTTCCGGCGGTGAAGTCTCGCGTGGATGTGATCAGTGTCCGGTGTCTAGGCGGACATCTCGGCTCTTGGACAATGTCCAGATAAATTGTCAGGCCCACGGTTGAAGTGTACTATAGAGAACCCTTAATTTCGAGTCTGGTGGGATCTCCAATTATATTTTAGTACAGCTGTTTCAACCTCTTATTTTCGACCAATAAGCGCTTAGGTCACCTCTTTTATTCCTTTAGTTGTTGGTTCATTTATGTATTGTCAAATATTTGATTATGTATTGTCACAGCTTAAAATAAAGAAGAGTTAGAAAGGCGAGCGGAACGACTTCATTGCACGGGGTTTATCCCATATGGCTCTGTCTCAGAGCGATCTGTCGATAGCGTCGCCTACAGCATAAACTCCATAGCTTCGGCTATGACCTTCAGGAGTCGAACCTAGGAACATTGGGGCGCGAGGAAGGTGGTCTAACCACTTTGATACAGAGACTCCATAGAACACAGAGGAGTAGGTTGCCAGTCTTGACAGACGATAGTTTGTTACCATTGTGCTTCAAAAAGGCTTAATTAATACACTCATGGCGGTGGGGAATGTGATAGATACGGCCAATTCGCGTTGTAAATGTTCGTCCACAGTGGATGCATGTGAACACATGGTCATTTTCACCATCATGCACCATCTTACGTCTGACACGCCCGGTATGTGACTTATCTGCAATAATGTTCTCCTTTGACTTTATTTCATTTCTGATATTTGCCCTCCACGCAACACGTTCAGCGGCGACTTGCTCCCAATGTGCATTATCAATGCCTGTATCAATCATGTCCCGCTTACACACGTCTTTTTATCGTAGTAGAGGCCGACCCTGAGATCTCCTACCCATCTGTAATTCACTAAAAAAGATGTCTTTTGGTATTCTAACGTCAAAACATCCTCCTAACGTGTCCTACCCATCTAAGTCTACAAAGACTGAGCATGGAATATACCGTCACACAACCTGATCTTTCCAATACTTCAGTATTTGTGATTTTGTCTTGCCACTTAATACCAAGAATTCTTCGCAGACACAGCATATGAAAGCTGTTTAAACGTTTCTCTTGGTGTGAGTAAGTTGTCCAGGTTTCACTGCCATATAGAAGAGTACTAAGGACACAGGCTTGATAGACACGGACTTATGTTTTGGCAGTAAGCTTCCAGTTCTCCCAGACTCTTTTTCTTAACCTGTTCATTGTTGTTGCTGCCTTACCAATCCGGATGTTGATTTCCTGATCTAGGGATAATTTGCTATTTACCACTGATCCTAGATATGTAAAATGGTCTACCATCTCTAGTTCGGCGTCGTCATTAAAGATTGATGGTACCCCATGTGCACCTTGTGACATAATCTGTGTCTTCTTTTTGCTAATTGTTTCTATAATCTCATTATGTTTGTGTATTCTCATCTGTCATATTATCAGTTAAATACCATTTGATTTTATCATGCATAATATAAACTCATGTTCATTATTGTATTTAGAGTCAGTGAGTGGGAATGAGAGACAGAACGAGTGAGCGTGAGAGTGAATGAGTGAGCGGGAGAGTGAATGAGTGAACGGGAAAGTGAATGAGTGAGCGGGAGAGTGAATGAGTGAGCGTGAGAGTGAATGAGCGGGAGAATGAATGCGTGAGAGTGAATGTATGAGCGGAAGAGTGAATGTGTGAGCGTGAGAGTGAATGTGTGTGTGTGTGTGTGAAGAGAGAGAGAGAGAGAGAGAGAGAGAGAGAGAGAGAGAGAGAGAGAGAGAGAGAGAGCATCACTATTTTTACGTCACATACATTTTATGTACACATTTTTCTCCATGTTTAACATTTTTATGAGACTGCTCATGACAAGTGTCAGTGTATGTGTGTGAGTAAAGTGTGGGAGTGTGTTCATACTAGTTTCAATACTAACGTGAGCCATTTTGTATGTGTCTAGATGTTGAGGAAGTGTGAGTGTAAGTGTGGGAGGATGTGTGAGTGAGTGTGGGGATATTGTTTGGGTGGGGGGTGTGTGGGATGGGGGTATGCATTTGGATGGTTGGGGTGTGTGGGTTTTGGTGGGTAGTGGTATTTGTGGGTGTTGGTGGGATGTGTGGATGGATGTGTGGGGTGAAAGTAGGGGTGTTGGAATGGGTGTGGGGATGTGTGTATGGGTGGAGGATATGTGTACTGGGACGGATGCAGGGGATGTGTGTTTATGTGGGTGGAGATGTGTGGATGGTTTGAGGAAGTATGTGTGGGAGGCGGGGTTGTGTGGGTAGGGGATTGTGTTGGGTGGATTTGGGATGGAAGGGCGGGTGGGGAGAAGTGTATGGTGTGTGGGTTTGAGATATGTGTGCGGTGTTTTGGTGGGGGATGTGTGAATGATGTGTGGGTGGAGGGTATGTTTGTGGTGGTATGGGTGGAGGATAGTGTGTGGTGTGGGGGATGTGTGTGATGGGTGCGGGGAATGTGCGTATGGGTGGGGTATATGTGTGGGGTGAGCAGGGGATTGTGGTGGTTGGGGGAAGTATGTGGGGGAGTGTGGGTGGGAGATGTGTGTGTTGGATGTGTGGGTGGGGGTGTGTGAGTGGCTTAGGGACGTGTAGGTGGGTGAGGGAGTTGTATGTGTCGGGGTGGGATGTATGAGTGGGTGGAGGATGTGTGTGGGGGTAGGGGTATTGTGATCGAGAGATGTTTGGTTGGGAGTGGGTGGGTGGGGGTGTGTGGGTGCGTAGTGGAGGATGTATGCGTGAGTGAGTGTGTGTTGGTGGACGGGTAGGGGATGCGTGTGTGGGTGGGGAGAGAGAGGTGTGTGGTGTGTTGGTTGGTGTTATTGTGTGGGTGAGGTGTGTGGGTGGGGGATTTTTGTGGTGTGTGAGTGGGGGTATGTGGGGTGGATGGGTAAGGGTATCTGTGTGGGTGTGGGTGGGAATATTGTGTGGTATCTGGGTGGGGGATATGTGTGTGGTGTGTAAGTGGGGATGTGTTGGTGAGGGATATGTGTGTGTGTGGTGCGTGGGTTGGGAATAGTGCGTGGTAGGGGGTGTATGTGATGTGCGGGTGGGGGATTATGTGGTGGGGGATTAGGTTAAGGCATGTGTGGGTGGGTGGAAGTTGTATGTGTGGGTGGTGGGGTGTGTGTGAGTGGATTTGGGATGTATGGGTGGTTAGGGAGATGTGTGTATGTGGGGGGGGGGGGGGGGTAGGGACATGTCAGTTGGTGGGGATGTGTGTGTATGGTTTGGGGATGTGTGAGTGGATGTGCGATGTGTGGGTTGGCGGGGGATTGTGGGTGTGGGTGGGGAATATGTTGTCGATGGAGATGTGGCTGGGGGATGGGTGGTTTGAGGTGTGGGTGGGGAGAGGATGTGTGGGGTAGGATGTGTATGTGGATGGGCATGGGATGTGTGGGTTGGAAGGGGAATGTTTGTGGGTGGCGAGTGTGTTTTGGTTGGGGGATCAGGTGAGGGCAGTGTGTGTGGGTGGGGGATGTGCGGGAGGGGGATGGGTCGGTTGGTGGGGTATGTATGTGTCCCTTGGTGTGCGTGTGTGTCGGTAGGTGGGGATGTGTATGTGTCCCTTGGTGCGCGTATGTGTGGGTAGGTGGGGGTGTTGTGTGGGTGGGGTGATATATGGATAGGTGGGAGATGGGCTTCATAACATGGTAATTAGCCTTGTTTATGTTTACAACATTCATTTCACAATGTTTATATTTCTTCCTATGTAAATGTATAATGCTCTTGATGAACGAAAGACGAGTGATTGGAAGGGCCGAATGTAAGACGGGCCTGCGCGCCCAATTTGTGACCCTAATAAAGTTGATTTGATTTGATTTGATTTGATTGTTAAACCAAATTCAGAACAAGCATTGGAGAATGCAGATAGTAGACATTGCAATTCTTCCTCAGAGTGGGTCGTAACTGTAGCATCATCTGCAAAAAGCAACTCTCTAATCAGTACCCTCCTAATTTTGGTCTTGGCCTTCAATCTCTGAGCATTGTAGAGGCCGCCATCTGAGCGTGAGTGAATGTATATACCACCATCCTGATCACGAAAGGCATATTTCAGTAGAAGTGAAAAGTATATTCCAAGAGAGGTGGGAGCTAGTAACACAACCTTGCTTAACTCCACTCTTGATTTCAAACTCTTCAGAAGTTGCACCATCAAACTTGATTATACCTTCATGCCTGTGTGGAAACGATTCCACAATGGACAGAAGAGTTGGTGGGCAGCAATCTTCTTTAAGTGCCTTGAAACAGACCCTCACGACTGACCAAATCAAATGCCTTTGTGAGGTCGATGAAGGCAATAAACAGTGGTTGATTCTGTTCACGGCATTTTTCTTGCATTTGTCGCAATGAGAATATCATATCAATGGTAGACCGGTTCTGTCGAAAGCCACACTGTGATTCGGGGTAGACTTGATCTCCTAGGACTTGAAGTCTGCGCAGAACAATTCTGGCAAATACTTTTCCAACAATACACAGAAGTGAGATACCCCTATAGTTGTTGCAGTCGCTCCGATCGCCCTTGTTCTTGTACAGTGTTATGATGCTTGAATCTTTGAAATCCTGTGGGACTTGTCCTTCATCGCCAGCATAGCTCTATTAGCTGGTGGATCTGTAGAGTGAGTGTGTCTTGCCCACTCCTGATAACCTCTATTGGAATCCCATCCTTACCTGGAGCCTTGCCAGATGCAAGTTCATTTATAGCACACTTAACTTCTGTTATGGTGGGAAAGTGTGTCCAGGTGGTCAAGAGTTGGTAGAGCCTCTATGGCGTTGAGGGCATCATCCGCTAGTTTGGTCTCACTTGAGTAAAGCTCCAAATAGTGCTCTACCCATCTGTCCATCTGCTGTTTCTTATCAGTGATGATTTCTCCAGTCAAGGTTTTCAATGGTGCACTTCTTTGATCATTGGACCACAGGCTTTCTTTATTCCTTCATACATGCTTCTGATGTTTCCCTTATCACTTGCGATTTGAATGGACTCACATAACTTGATCCAATAATCATTTGCACACTGCCTGGCAGCCTTTTGCACATCCTTCCTAGCTTGCTTAGCTCACTCAGAGTGTTACGCGTTGGTCTTTCCTTGTTTCTTAAGAGAGCTATCTTCTTCTTATCAATCAAGGGCTGCAGAGTCTGGCTGTTTGCCGCAAACCAGTCCTGCCTCTTATGATCCACAGTGCCGTAAACCCCTACAGCAGTTTTATAAAGAGTTTCCTTAAGTTGACCCCACTTTTCATTTACTGTACATATTTCTGGTGTAACAGTGAAAGCGTCTTCAAGTTGCTGTTGAAACTGAAAGCACTTTCAGGATCGTGAGTGTTAATAATATTAATCCTGGGGCTAGATTTGTGTTTAGCTGTGTAGATTCTCTTTGGTCTCAGTCTAACCTTGCAACAACCAAAGAATGATCCGTATCACAGTCAGCACTGTGGTAACTTCGAGTCAATGATATATGGTTCAGATGTTGTCTCCGTGTGATGATGAAGTCCAGCTGGTGCCAATGGCCGGATCTTGGATGTTTCCATGTGACCTTATGCATCTCTTTTGTTTTAAAAAAGGAGTTTGTAATACATAGGTCATTACTGGTGCAATGCTCCAGCAGCCTTTGCCCATTTTCATTCATGCGACCGATGTTGTATTTTCCAAGGCACACTGGCCATGAACTCGAGTCCTTGCCCACACGAGCATTGAAATCACCGAGCATATAAATGTAGTCAGATTTTGGAACTGCCTTGATCACGGAGTCTAACTCCTCATAGAACGAATCCTTCACATCATCAGAGGAATCGAGTGTCGGTGCATATGCAGTAATAATGGTGGCAAAACCACAAGAGGTTGCCAAGCGCAGGGATAATAGTCTTTCATTTCCTCCTGCTGGAATTTCAATCATTCCCAGTAGCGAATTCTTCACTGCAAAGCCCACACCGTGTTGCCTTTTTTCTGCCTGCCCTCTACCCTTCCAAAAAAAGGTGTAATTGTTTTCCCTGAGTGACCCTTCCTCAGCGAGGCGAGTCTCCTGCAGGCCAGCAATATCAATGTTAAGACGATTGAGTTCGGCATCAATCACAGCCGTTTTTCTCACATCGTCAATATTGGTCAAGTCAGTGGAAAATCCTGGACACATGGTTCTCACGTTCCAGGTTGCAAGCCGTAGCTTGAGGTTTCTATTTTTCTTTTATTAGTACCTGGTGCATTGGTTTTACAGCCTGCGATTCAGATTTTGTCCTAGCCCTAAGCACCCATTGAAGCAGGCAGGCTGTGGCGGATCAGCACCCAATTGGCCGGGGGCTGCCCAGCTTGAGGCGGGCGGTAGCTGATCAGTGACACCTGTAGGTGTCTCCCACCATCAGAGGCAACGCGTGGCGCCCCATGTCTACGCAACTGACAGGGACTTATAACCCGTAAACAGTTGCCTCTCGCTTTGAATTCCGATACCGGTTAAGACCAGGATGAGTTATTGCCTCTCCATAGCACAAAAGCCTGGGCTAAAATATAGAGATCATGTGTTGCCCATGCAGCATGATCCCTCTCTCGGCCTGCCTAGTTCACTCCATAGGAAAGATAACACCTCATACATCTGGAACAAGACAAGCTGCAGAAGCTGCCGGATCAGCAAAAGCAATGCTCTAACTGTCCGCCTGTCGGAGCTTCGATCCTAGACCAGCCGCCAACCAAGGCTTAGGGCATGGTCTGCCCTGCCATGCACATTTTGTCTTGTACCCTCCCAATTGCGCTCTTCCGCCCGAAGCCGTTGGCACAATGTGGGGTGTCGGGTTTGGTAAACGCCGCCCAACGTTCGGCGCTAATAGAAAGCAGGTAGTACCGTCTACTGTTATACGGTAGCTCAGTCATATCTGACTAAGACC
>JACEFZ010012717.1:252500-275266 GCA_014155875.1 Cepaea nemoralis
GGACAAGCAGAAGAAGAAGCCTAGATGAAAGCGTCAGAAATATATCAAACGCAGACGACCAGCTAGAACAGATACAATAAAGAAAAGGCAACGAATACATTACCAGTATTGCACATCAAATTGTCTACACTGAAAACTTCAATTGATCCTTCCGTATAAGTCAATAAACACCTACATCCTTTCATTGACTACACAACGGTTTTCGATAAAGTAAGACATGTTAGCATAATGAAGATTCTTGCAGATCAACAAAATGATGGTAAAGATCTTAGACTCGAAAAAAAAAAACATATTTTGGAAACAACGCGCTGCCATAAAGTTTGATAATGAAGTAGGTCAATATCAGCCTATTAAGAGAGGTGTGAAATTTTTTTGCTTTTCGGACACGTTATGAGAAGAAATAAATTGGAGAACTTGGTTACAACCGGCAAGAATGAGGGGAAAAGAAAAAGGGGGAAGGCAGAGAATTAAATACGTGGTATCATCGAGACAATAACACAGAGCTGATCCACGACTTAGTGATCGTGTGAGATGGTGAAACATGACAGCGCACACTGACCAATAAAAAGATATCAATAGCAACGAGAAAAAGCTTGTTGAAGTGCTTCATAGAGCCTGTACTTTTATATGGGTGTGAGACGTGGACAATGACCAGACAAGCTGAAAAATATCTCATGACTGTGGAAATGTGGTTTCTGCAGAAAATGTTAAGAATACCATGGACAGACAAAAAAACCAAATCAGCAAGTCCTACAAGAAGCAGATGAAAACCGTAAACGCATTAGAGAAATTAGACGTAGACAGATACAATTATTTTGGCGAGAACTTCAAGACAACTGGCAAGTGTGAGGGTAAAAGAACACAGTGAGGGCAGAGAAGTAAATATCTGGATGGCTTGGCCACGTGGCATGGTCGAGACAAGAACACAGAGTTGATCGACGACTCAGGTGATCGGTAAGATAGCGAAACATAACCCCCCCCCCCCCTTAATTCGGCATGGCACATGATGATGATATCTATCTACACTTATTTCCTTCATCAATGTCATTGTCTTGCCCTATTTATCATCACTGTATATTTAACTATTTGTATTGAGGGCAATTGTTATTTTAAAATAACAGGAACTATGACTCGGAAAAAGTAATTGTTATTTCCGCAGGGGACAGAGGATTTTAAAATAATGATTGGCACAGAAATGTAACAACTAGCACAGAGTCGTGAGCTTTAATTGCTGTCTGGGAATGAAGTAATGAAGACAATTCAGAGCTGTTTTATCATAGAAGTAAAACTTTTCACAACAGGTCAGCGTGGTCGAATGGCTAAGAACACGTGTTCTTGCCTGCGAATTAACTATCCTTATTACCAGTGTCCCTCGCCATGGTTTGCTGATGCCGAGGTTAGCGGTTCAACCCCTACACCGGACAGCTGGACTAAAATGTTGACCTGTCCTCCTTGACTTAGGGATGTTAATTACAATTACTTCTGAAGTCGGAGTGGGTTCGCCTGATGGCGAGGGACACTGTTAATAGGGTAAGCTATTCCACAAGCAAAATTCAGTCCATCACTACTATAAAATAGTGTGTATGGACTACGCTTGAGTTCAAAGCGAGCTAGTGCAATAAATAAATAAATAAATAACTAAATAAATTAAATAAAAACCATTCACCGCAAGATGAGTGCCTATTTACGGAATGTGTGCAATGGGGTCTACTGTTTAGTTCCTATGCACCAGGACAGGGACATACTTCCAGTCTTATGGTATACAAATAATATCTTCTTACTCTTCCTCGTTCTGATACAGGGCTCCATGTATGGGTGTCAGCGTGGCCGAATGGATCAGAGCACTGGCTGCCAAACTTTCTTGTGTGTTGATGTCGAGGTAGCGGATTGAACTAATTGTTGACTTTTCGTTCTTGACTTTGGGACGTAAATAAAAAAATACATCAGAAGTCGAAGTGGGTTCGCCTGATGGCGAGGGACACTAACAAGAGGGAAAGTGATTCTACAGGCAAACAAAAAAAAGAGCCCAGTGCACTCCTTAGTAGTAGCAAGTGTATGGACTACGCTTGGGTTCAAAGCAAGCGGTCGGAGGACTTCCACGTCAGTATCACAGATACAAGCCGTGGTTAGTTGCACGGCCGTGACATTTCTGTCAGTTTAACCCTGTGTATTACATGTGTGAGTGTGTGTGGTGTGTGTTTTGGGGTGTGTGTGTGTGTGTGTGTGTGTGTGTGTGCGTGCGCGCGTTAAGTTAAGTTTACCATGTGAAACAAGTCATGTATTTAAGTATCTGAGCACTTTAATAACAGAAGATATGCGGGGCTGTAAACACGTTAATGTAGAATAGACCAAGCAAAGGCAGAATTTCCTAAGATTAATGTTCTCTGATGTGTGTGTGCCTTTCTCGGTAATGTCATTAATTCTTTTGTGTATTAATTTGGTATTCCGAGTGTTGTGTTGGTTTTTTAATTTCCCTGCAATTTTCCTCTAAATCCTATTCCAAAATGTTCCACGCTACCTTTGGCCATTGTTTATATATAACGCAAGACATAGAGAACGACGTCTTCTCCATAAACAGAGGATGAATAGCCTTATCCAAAGCAAGCTTAGCGTACTCCGCCGTTCAGCTGTTTACCAATCTTCCACAAGAAATCAAAGACACCACCAATTCCAATACATACAGTCGCAACCTCTCTGAACACCCCCCCCCCCCCACCCCCATAAAAAAACAATAATTATCATCTTCTCAAATTACAAGTACTCGTATAATAAACCGTCCCTTTACAGGACATCGCTGTCAACATCAGCATCTTTCAGCTGATTGTTGATTTCTTGGCAAGTTTACGCTCAGTAGTAGCTATTGCTTCTGAGCGATCGGCTCACATACCCCCTTAGTTACTGACTCGGAAAGAACCGCTACCGATTCTCGCGCACGTCACGTTACTCACGAGAGTATACTGAGTTACGGAGAAAGTCGTGTAACCCCTAGACCAGGGAGACCGCCCTAGTCTTAACCCTTTGAAAATAAAGTTTTGTTCGTTCGTTCGTTCGTTTTTTGTTTTGTTTTTTGGTTTTTTTTTTCCAACTTTCCTTATATTCCCGTGAACCTCTTAGTATTTTTCAGGTTATGTTTGTTATTTCTTCTTAGTTCCATTAGTTGTAAGATGTCTTCCGTCATCCATTTCTGACGTCCGATCATCTACATTTTGGCCTGGCTGACTGAGTTCTCCAATATATCCCCTTGATCACGTATTACATCTTTAAGATATCCAGATCAGCCAATGCATCAAACTTGTTATTTACCTCTACGTTGAATTTATCTTTTATCTTCTCACACTTCAGTACACATCTTGTGCTTCTTTGTGTATTTTTTTACCTATTTTTGTATATGTATATTGCTTATGCTAGTCTCCGTGGCGATCGCGTTGCGGACGCGATTCGTAATGCCGCTTACCCGCGTTCGAAACACAGTGGTGACCGATGTGGCAGCAGACCGTGTCCAGCTGGTTTTAAACGTGTTGGTATGGGAACCGGTTGTTCAGAAAGCGATGGTAAACTACTGAGCGTAAAACTTGCCAAGACATCAACAACGACAGAAAATGCTGGTGTTGACTGCAACCTCCTGTAAAAGGATATGCAACTTAAAAAGAAATATTGCTTATGACTAATATTGGTCACTTATAGCAGTCTGTATCTGGTGTAGTCTTTCTGACTTTTAAGACATTCCGAAATCATCTGTTGATGAGGATTTAATCAATCTGGTTTCTGATCATATTGTCAGGACTCTATGTCAATAATGTCCTTGGATGTGGTGATACCAGGTGTTTCCAATAATCATATATTTTATATATATATATATATATATATATATATATATAATATATATTATATATATATATATATATATATCTATATATATATATATATATATATATATATTATATCATCATCACGTGCCAAGCCAGCTGGCGTAGGCGTTCATGACTCTCCACAGATCTCGGTTTTTGTTTTATGGATCAGCTATGCTGATGATACTCCTCCATGCCACCGCCTCAATCCATCCAGCGTAATTTCTCTTTGTGAAATGTGTTTTGTCATCAAGTCTTGGGAAGATAATGTGGCAGTTTTCCCTTGATTTCCACATCCACATAGGGGTCTGTTACCTCAGTCTTTGACAGGCATTTTCGGTTGTCAGGACAAGTGAGTGCTCTGCTCTGCTCAACTGCAGTTGTCCACTTATCCCGGTGGATACTCGCTCCTCAGGGCTACGATAGCCACACCACGGTGTTTTTCCCATCCTATACCATATGACCAAAGATCTCTAGTATTATACACACACACACACACACACACACACACACACACACACACACACACACCACACACTACATTACATTGTCATCTTGCCGTCTTGACAGACGATAGTTTGTGCTTCAAAAAGGCATAATAACTATTACTCATGGCGGTAGCATCATAGTGGATGGCACCAGTAGAAATATCTATACGTCAGGTGTGTGATCTGGAGACCATCAATCGTAAAAAGAGTGGGTTGAAGTTTCGGAAGACATGACGGACTGGTACAATGTAATAGTAACACTGGGTCGTTAGTGCAGAGAATGGGCAGGGGGCCGCAATGTGTTTGAAGTGCAACAACTGATCCAGAGTAACACACATAAAGGTGACATAGTCATCTACACCGATCGGTCAGTGGTAAGAAACAAAAGTAGTGGTTGGGGTTTTATGCAAAGGCTAATGGACGAGTCTTGAAAGAGGCCTGTCTGGCATATGAGACTACGGCCTCCAGCATGAGAATGGTGGTGGAAGCAGTAACAGCCACTTTCCGTTGGTTAGAGGAGACTACTGCAACACACACTGTATCATTACGGATTTAAAGAGTATGCTTATTAAGGTGAAGAAAGGAATTTTTCGTGTGAAATGGCTATCGTCGCTTCAGAGGTCACAGATTGTGATAATTGTATAGATATTTTGCCCTGCCGATCCAGGAATGCGGGGGGAATGAACAGGCTGATAGGCTGGCAGGTAATGCACTTCTGTGGTAGATTGCCTGTGGACAAGAGGGGGTGGGGGGGGGGTGGTCATGCGTATGTGGGACCAGGTGGAGAAGGTGGGGGAACAGATTGAGAACCTGTATGTGGAAAAATTAGATTGCGGAGGATCGGTAGGGGTTCTGGAAGAATCGCAAAACTGAAAGGGAAGACCACGAGAACTTTAAATCAGATAGCGGTGTGAACGATTAGTAGTATGACTCTTCGCTGGTTGTTGAACAGGGGACGGAGCACGTGTGGGAATTTCCTGAGTGCAGTGATGATGTCGGTTCTTAACTCAACTCAACTCAAGTTAGTCACATGATCATATGACTTCAGCGTCAATTCTAGGGCTGACTAACATGATGGGAATTATATGCGTATATGTTCTACTTGTCTGGTTAAGCGTGTACGTTGCATCGTGTTTTGTGCGCATAAACGCCCGTGTATCTGATTTTTAATTTATGAGTGGGAAAAAAAGCCATCTCAGCACAATACATAAGAGTATTAAAGCCATTAACAGGAGGCTGTTGAGGAATAAAAAAAGCCATCTCAGCACAATACACAAGAGCATTAAATCGTTAACAGGGGACTGTTGCGGAGGGGAAAAAAAATGAACATCTGAACATAGACAGAGAAAGAAATATTTTAGGGTGGTTCATTTGAAAACCGTTCAAAGGATTTATTACAAAAGCATGAAAGAAACATTAACGGGTGTGGTAGAATTAAACAAAGCATTCATTTTGAATGAATTATGCACCATGGGTTGGTCAGAAAAAAGGCGTCGAGGCATTCGGGCAAGCACCCCATTGCTTAGGCAAGCGGCGAATGCCGTCCGCAAAAATGGATTGTGGTTGCTCACTGAACCAAAGTTTTTTACCGCGTTCATTACGTCTGTAACTGTGTGAAATCGTTGCCCCTTGAGAGCGTTTGTTAGAGGTCCGAACAAATGAAAATCACATGGTTACAAATCAGGACTATAGGCTGGATGTTGCAGAATTTTCCCCTTTCTCCTTTGCAATGCTTCCTGCACAATCTTTGCGACACGCGGACGAGGATTTCGTGCAACAAAATCACACCGCGAGAAATCATGCCAGGTTGTTTATTCTTGATGGTTTTTTTGTAGCTTGTTTAGTGTTTTACAAGTAGTGAGTAGAGTTCATGTTGACATCAAGTTTTTTAAAAGTCGGCCAGCAATAGCCCTTCATGGCCCAAAATTGCACTCAGCATAACCTTACCAGCGGAAACCTGTAAGTTGAATTTTTTTCGCTTTTGGTGATCCAGAATGCTTCTATTGCATGTTCTCTCTTTTGCTGCTCGGCTCAAAATGGTGACACAATGATTCATCGCCTGCCACTATGCGGAAGAAAAATGCATCACATTCCACTCTGAAACGCGCAAGGGGTTCAAACACCATCCCATGCGTTCCTTTCTTTGGTGATCGGTCAACATCCGTAGTAGCCACTGTGAACACACCTTCCGATATTGCAGTTTCTTACGAACGACCTTTTGAATTGTCCCAATTGACACATCAAATTCTTTCGCTAGGGCCCCACGTATGCTTCGACAACGGTTCATCTGTACTGTTGCAAACAATTTTTGGGGATGGTTTTTATTCTGTTGGGAACAATATGCTCTTGACCCGGCCGTCGGAAGATCTGTCCTTTCCGAAACATTCGTACCCAGTCTTCGACACACATTTGTTACAGTATGCTTTCCTGCATTTTTTTGATAATGTCCACTGGTCGACATCCTTCAAAGAAAGAAACTGAATTACCGCCTTTGAGCTTCTTTGGACGGAATTTGGATCAACCCGGCCATTTTCTCAACGGTCAGAAACAGAACTTATGCATCATGGGACGATTTAAACACTTGTTCTTTTATCTTTGGTCAGTAATTATCACATGAGCATAAAAATGATCATGTCAACGTACGCAATTACGCGCGGTGGGGCACGAACGGATTTCAAATGAACGCCCCTTATATATGAAACTAGTAAAAACCATTCTAATAAAGGATTCTAGAAATTAAAAAAAGAAAAAAAAAACTAGTAACAATTATGCACAAAAAATATCATGCTTCCAATTAATGAAACTGCTTTTGCGCAAAAGGAATGCTATGCTTGTGGAAAATGCATTGCTATCACAAATACCAGGAAAATGCAATGAAAGACAGACATCTAATAAAAACACAGTCTGACAATTTTTAAAATAAAAAAAAGCAAAATGCAAGGTGTGCCATGAAAAGAAGAAATCATCAGGAAGCTACGGAATTACAAATTAAATGTTAACAGGCTCGGATAAAAAAAAAAAAAATACATGAAAAGCTATCTGCAGTCCTAAATGACAGTTAGAAGGAAGGCATAGTCAGACGGTTTAGAACGAAACTAATACCAGTTCCAAATACAGGAAAATGTCTGCAACAGTCAAATAGATATAGACTTATACGTCTTCTAAACTGTGTAATGGAATTAACGGAACACATTATCAATATCAGGATTAGGTGACATCTAAGAAAACACACCTGAAGCAGAATTCAGAAAGTACAGACGGAATTGAAAGTAGAGTTTGTAGAGAAGGGTAGCGAGCTACTTTAATTAGGCGTGGGCGTTCATGTCTCTCCACATATTTCGGTCTTTGATGTTCTCGATCGACTCTGCTGCTGATATTCCTCTATGACACAGTCTCAATCCATTCAACATCATTTCTCTTGGTTGACCTCTGCCTCTCTTCACCTCGATATTTCCAGTGTATGATGATGATGATACCAAGAATAATTGACGTTTGTTTTAATTTGCTGAAACCGCTGCTAAACATCGCCGAAACCCTGCAATGTAGAAGCCGAAAGGCATGCTGTTCAATTTGCGGCAACCTGTATAACACATGGCACCGTGTATTTAGGGGCTGACGCTCGTCTTTTGCCCGGGTTTGGTTGGGGGGCATGGGGGCAATTCGGACTTTTAGAATTGCCTAGGTCACAGGTCGACCCACCTAAAATTGGTACCAAAAATGCCTCAAAAGTAAAGCCGGTCGCTGTGAAAACCGCCACGTCACCCGCCGAGAAGCGATTGATCTGTAAAAACATAGGTCCAAACCCCATGCCCAACGCCTTCGGGCCTGTTGGACGTTTTTTTACTTACTTTGACGTGGGAGCTGTGGTGACTAACTGTTGTAATGTCAGCCATGTATGTTGTGTATTTCACCATGTATGTTGTGTATTTCAGCCATGTATGTTGTTTTTCACCCTGTATGTTGTGTATTTCAGCCATGTTTTTGTGTATTTCACATGTATGTTGTGTAGTTCAGCCATGTATGTTGTGTATTTCAGCCATGTATGTTGTGTATTTCAGCCATGTGTGTTGTGTATTTCAGCCATGTGGTTGTGTATTTCAGCGATGTGTTTGTGTATTTCAGCCATGTATGTTGTGTATTTCAGCCATGTATGTTTGTATTTCCCATGTGTGTTGGTAAGATTTTTCGTCCAAAACCTGCCACGGGCCCTAGCAAGTCGGCGGGGGATTTTTTTTCCTGCTCGAAAAAAACACAATAAGCAAAAAAGGACTGTCCCGCTGTTTATGCTTCACCTCGATTTCCCCCAAAGGGACAAGACGAACTTGATGAGATGAGATGAGGTGATGTGTATTTCAGTCGTGTGTGCTGTGTATTTTAGCCATGTGTTGTGTATTTCAGCCAGTTATTATGCATTTCTTGCCAAAAAAGGGTTCATAATTTCTCTAATCTTAGTTAGTTCTGTATTTTGCACATGGCGGGGTACAGCGAAATACGCCAGGGAAAAAATTGTACAACCCTTTTTAGTGTCTTTGTCGTTCACAAATTAAAACGGCAAAACATTACTTTGAAATTCTATTCCAATCTTCTTTTCTGTTAGGAAATTTTGCAAACGGAAAAAGGTATACGCTCTATCATTATGCTACAGGCAATAAATTATGCAATCCGTTGTTTGTGCCTTCTTCGTTCAGATTTACAACTGGAAAATATTGCTTTGAAAATCTATTGAGGTTATTTGTTTTCGTTATGAAGTTCTGTCAAGGCCGCGGCTTATTCGTTCTAATCATGACTTCGTTCTTAAATGTAAATATCCTTTGCCAGCCTTCTAGTTATTAGGATTTCATTTCAGTTCAATTCTATTCGAATCATCAACGTTGCGCTCTGAACAAGACCAAAATTTGAGATATCGAGTGTCAATTATTGTTGTTATTTAAAGTTTTTTTTTTACCTTGATTCATAATTTTCTTCGTTGATTTTTTTTTCAAGCTGCTATGAATTTATTTTGCGTTTCTCGACTTTTTTTCCTATGGGTGTCAACAGTATACTGTAATTATTTCATATGATGTTGGTTATATAACCCCTGCTTTAAAATAGGTTAAATGAGAAATATTGGAACACGTGAAAAGTTTCTCCTGTCTCAAGAATGAAGTGTGGGCCGCGATAATTATGTCGATAGACGAATCTAATATAAGCGAGGTCTGATACAGACCCGGTTTTAAACGAGCTAGAAAGATTCGAACCGACGACACTTTAAAAAAATTGATTGATTGATTGATTTAGGAACCAACATCACAGCATTCGGGGCATTCCCATAAGCGCTCCGTCCCCATCCTCAGCAGCCAGCGAAGAGTTCCACACTAATAGTACCAGTAGCAATCTGATTATATGTCCGTCTCGCCTTTCCTCTGAGCGTTGAGCGTCGGCCAGATCCCCTCGTCACTCCTCGCTGTCTCATTATTGCCAGACCATGGTAATCCATTTGCTCCTCCGAGGTGTGCACGTGCTCCCACAGGCCGCAACCACAGTCTGCCCTTGTCATGTATCAATACTCCACCAAGTTCTGCAGAGCCAGCCAATCTGTCCGCCTGTTCATTTCCCAGCACACCGGCATGCCCCGGAGAAAGAGATCCAGGCGATGCTTGTCACCCGTGACCTCCGAAGCGAAAGCAAGCCACTCCGCACGAAGCCTGCCCGTCCTCACCCTCGTCAGCATGCTTTTCTGAGTCAGTTACAATCACGATGTGTGTGTGTTCGTATTCTCCATCCAGCGGAGAGCCGCAGTGACTGCCTCCACTCCATTCTTAAGCTGGATTGTTGTGGTATCATTGCCAAGCTCTCCTGCCCCAAACATCGACCATTAGCTTTGGCTATGAACCCCCAGCACTTCTCTCCACCTCTTGACACGAACCATCTGTGTAGATAAGCACATCACCCGAGTGAGCATGTCCTGAATTAGTTGCTGGATTTCCACTTCCGTTTCCCCTGCTGGCCACTCCCTGCCACTCCCGGCTTAATGTGACTATAACTCTGCACAATTCTGACTGCTCCGCTGGCACTCTGACCTACTCCTCTCCTCGCCTAATGTTCTCCAAGGGGCACACCTGTCTGATCGTATCCTCCCGCCTGAGCCATCCATGATTTCCCTCTTATCAGTCGCTGACCCTTAACTGCGTCCAGCGCCTCATGCAGTGGGTGGTCTGTGTCTGCAGCTACTCTGAGGTATGCCTTCGCCTGCATCACCTTGGGGCCTACCAGCAACACTCGGCAGACCAAGGGTGTAACGCATACACACTAGTGCATCCCAGAATGACCCCCATAGCTTCTTCTGTATGCGCGCTAACTTCACCAGCTGACTCTCTAAGACAGTGAGCAGACCTAAAACCATAATCAATTACTGAGAGGATCAAGTGCTGGTATAGTGTGAAAAACATTCTCTGCTCTGTGTCCATTGCAGCCATAGTTTTAAGTGCACTGAGGGCCCCCTTTTTAGATCTTGTCACAACGTCTCCACATGGTCCTTGAAGAATAGGCTCCTGTCAAATGTGATCCCCAGATACTTCAGTTTGTTCTCTCTGCTGACATTTCTAAACCCTCTATCGCGAGGCTTGGGACATTCGCTCTCACAATCCTGTTGTCCAGAGAGCACCACAAAACAGCCGCCTTTTTCCGGGTGGATGACAGCAGTCATTTCAGTGCACCAGTCAATCACTTTAAAAGAATAACTGGATACTCTTATCCAGACACTGCAAGTTTCTCCTATCTTGGACAAGGAAAAAAACATATGGCAGAATGAAATAAGATCAAGAAGAGAATAGAAATGACCAAAAAACATTTCAACAAATGAAAACAATATTAACATTTACAGAGATGATCAACACAGTATAATGAGAATGTAAAATGTTATATATATATATATATATATATATATATATATATATATATAATATATATTATATAATATATATAATAAAATTATATATATATATATATATATTATATATATATATATTGAACACTAACATATGGCGCAAAAACCTGGTCAGCGAACAAGTGATTACAAATTCTAAATGAAGCCAGGAGATGAGGATATAGTGAACAATATGTCTCATTTTGAGGAACAACAACAATCAAATACAAAGGGTTTTAGAGAGCTGAGAATGAAAAGAGAGTTATGAAAGAAAAAAAAAAGAGATAAGTTTGACATTTTGGCCGCATTAAAATACATAGCATTCTATTAGACGTACTCTAGTGTGATCTCTTGGCAAGTTTACATTCAGTAGTTTACCTTTGCGTATAGACAGCTTTTGGGAAACACTGAATGTAAACTTGCCAAAGTTCACAAACAGCCAAAAAGGCCTGGGTTTACGGCGACGTCTTGTAAAGGATATGCCAGTAACTGTTTATTTTTGTTTAAATTTAGTGAACACCATACAGGAGGGAAAAGTTGAGGGGAGACGAGCAAGAGGGTTCATCGATACAAGAAAGAAGATAAAATCATGAGACGGACGCACAGCCCTGCTGTCAGTGTGTTCAACATCGGAGAGAGAGAGAGAGAGAGAGAGAGAGAGAGAGAGAGAGAGAGAGAGAGGAGAGAGAGAGAGAAAGAGAGAGAGAGAGAGAGAGAGAGAGAGAGAGAGAGAGAGAGAGAGTGTGTGTGTGTGTGTGTGTTTGAAAATCCATTACAGCCAACCTTCATTGTGAGGAAAGCACCTGACTGATTATTAAATATATATATATATATAGGTTGTAAAGATGCCTTTTAAAACGTCTCAAAGCCCATGGACACATGGTGCTCGATCCACATTTAATAGAACAATCAGCACCCGTGGGTGTTGGCATCAGTATCCCTCTGCCCGCCTTTACTTCCTACGACATTTCTAGTACCCATTTTAAGGTGGCTGGACCGGAAGAAGTCCAGTTGCGAGATCCATCTGTGGGTGTGTGAAATGTTAGAACCAGCCGATATTATAGGCTTGAGTGTACGGAGGGTAAGATTATTTTGTCCTCTCGTAGCGAACGCCGACAGCTGACGTCAACCTTATGCCGACCGCGGTCATGTCATTGTCAGCGTAGTCCCTAACCACGTCGCTAACGCGCCCGCTTCACCTTTTCATTGCGTGCTTTTAAATCATTAACTTTCTTTCGCATTTTACGCTCGCTCGGTTTGAACTCAAACGTACTCCATAAACCTCCTACTACTTCTAGGATACTGGACTGATTTCTGCGTGTTGACTAGCTTTCCCTATTTCCAACATTCCTTGCCACTAGGTGAACCCACTCCGACTTCAGAGGTACTTGAAATTTACATACGAGAAGTCAACATTTTAGTCCAATTGACCGGTGTAGAGGTTGAACCCGCAACGTGCGGCATTTGCACATCGAGCATTTTACTTTACAGACGATCTGCAGTTGAGAGCAGATGTTTAAATTCTGCGGTTAACTAACTGTCATGCGATGTGAGAGAAAGAGAGTTGACATGTCAAACAGAACCCATACTGTTGTATCGATGTTGTAATATAATAAAAACGTCCCTACCCTTTCCTATATTGACTCCCTTAAAAATAAACAAACCCTTACAATTACTGTTTAAGTAACTTGCTTAGGTAGGAATAGAAAATAAACAGCGATAGACTGGACCGTGGCACAGCTAAATTTATTTTGGCTTATTTTCTCTCCCGTACCTGGCCAATCCCGGCGAGGGGGAAAACAAAGACTGAAGCGGCCATTTCTAGTCAAGAGAGCACACAAGAAAGTCGACCTTTCCCTTCGGGGAGAAGGTATTTTGCCTTAGAAATATATCAGTCTCTTCAGCTATTGGTATGTTATATCTACATTATTAAAATGTATTCATGTATTTTTATAAAGTACATATACCAGTGTGTTAATTAAGAATTAATTAGAATGATAATTCAACAGTTCTTGAAAGCTAGAGTCTGATTTTATTTTTACCAATGAAGCACATGTTCTACCACGCTGTAAATTTTCCTAGGTCTTACCATTTCAATTCTTATGTTAAAATCTTGTATAGGCATTATGAATTTATATCTCACTATTAGTGCTTATAACCTAGAAATATTATGTGTACCGTAGAGTATCAAACTCTCCCCCGATGTGTCTCCACCTTGACGTGGTGGGGGAGCTTGCGTGTCCCATCGACCCCATTTGCTTGCTGATGGATGAAAAACTACATATCGGACAGCTTATGGGATAGGGACCAGACTAAGAGAGACACAACCTGCTGCTCTGCAGGTGAGACTGAGGATAGCAGTCTAAAATTTAAATCAGGCGCACGAAGGCAGAAGTTCTTGGTCCGGACAAAACACTAAAGGCTCCCTGTCGAGGGCTGTGGCTGAACGCCTCTAAGCCACAAACCCTCGGACCTGAGAGCCGGGCCGATAGCCACCTTTCGAAAAATAAAGGCGTGATACTGAGCAAGCTACATGCTCAGGTCTGATAGAAGTTCGAAGGCTCTCAGCTGGGGGATATGAGAGATTCCCGGATGAGAGGGCCAGGCCGTTTCTCGTTCACGTTGCACGAAGGTAAGGTGCTGAGCCGGCAGCACAAGTAGCCTACCTCGTGAGCGAGTACAAAAAGTCAAAAAAGTGCCCCAGTCGAAGAAAACGGCTGCGAAAACTGTATCTAACTCATAGAGAGTGTAGACAAAAGTGGAAGAACGTCCCAATGACGCAAAATGGAACGCACGGCGAGCGAACCTATTGCGTGGTCCGAAGTCAAAAGCAAAAGCTTACCGAGTTGGTGTCGCTTGCAGTCTGACCGTCCCTGGTGTGTGCTAGAGCGATCAGTGGCAAACGAGTTGCCCAACACATGGAAGTGAGGAACTAAAGCAGCCATGAGCAGGACGTGGCAACTCCTCGGGTGAGCCCAGTCACAGAGCAATATGTGCCGGCTCTGCAATTATGGAAGCCTCCTTGGATAGCGAGGGAATGCTCATGGTCTGCCCCTGCCTTCCCTTGAGGGCCGACCACGATGTCGTTCATCGTTCTATCTTGACCAGCTGAGATGTTAGCGACATCACAACAGTCCAACGTGCCTCGAAACCAGAGGAAGGCTAACCTCATTAAAAAATGCCCGCTGAAGTCGGAAGTGTCGTCCTACGGGTGGCAAACTAAAAATTGACACTACGCAATTACGTCCGAGTGAAATGTCTCGTCCGAATGTCTCCCGTGCTAGGAACAGCTCTGACTACCTAGTTTCCGAATGCCGCTCTTGTTCGGAACAGCTCTGACTGGGTAGTTTTCCGAATGTCTGTTGTGCCTGGAAAAGCTCTGATGGGCGCAACGACAAGCACATGTCCGAAAACTCGCTGAGTGGATGCCGTCTGCAAACCTGTCTGGTTTGTGCGGGAATGACCCGGGGAAACGAAATGACCAATATATTGAAGTGAGGATTTAAAGCAGCCATGAGCAGGACGTGACGATCTCCCTCGGTGAGCCCAGATCCAGGGCGTTATGTGTCGGCCCTGCAACTATGGAAGCAACCTTGGATGGCGGAAAATGCTATGGACTGTCCCTGCCTTCCTTTGAGGGATGACCGTTGTCCTCGACCGTTCAACCTTGGCCAGCATGGTTGCAGATGGCACTACAAAAGTGAGAGTCTCCCAGGAATGCTACCTGGTCAAAAAAGCACGCTAAAGTCGATGTGTTGGCCTACGGGTTTCGGCCCAAGGGCGCATAACAGACACACCGCAATCACATCTGAAAAAACACTCCGGATGAACGAAAAGAAGAAGAAGAAGAAGAAGAAGAAGAAGAAGAAGAAGAAGAAGAAGAAGAAGAAGAAGAAGAAGAAGAAGAAGAAGAAGAAGAAGAAGAAGAGTATCAAACTCAGGTAAAAACCACATTCTAGGCATTTTCTCAAGGTGGGAACAGACTCTTGTTTACATACTTCAGTAGAGAACTTGTGTCTGCCAATTTCATATTCCTATGTTAAAACTTCTAGGCACTGTGAACAATATCTCACTATTTATGCTTAGAAATCTGCAAATAATCTATGGACTATAGAAAGGAAATTTTATCCATGCGGGGACATACAAATGATTACGCGTATTCCTGACTCTTAGTCAGGGGGTAAAATACTTCGCCACTTCATAATCTGTAACTTGGAACTATAGTGCTAAATTTTAGTACAATTCTTTTGTTAACAGGTTAATAACCACTCCATAGTAGTGAAGGACATGTAATGATTTCATAAAATATTGCTAAGGAGATGCCATGTTGGAGAATATAAATTCAAAAACAATGAAAGTAAACGCGTGATATAAATGAATGTTCGTATAGGATGTACCTTCAATCTGCATCACCTCACTGTAGTAGGAACAAAAGCGAAGATTGATGTGAATAAATTGCTTGCAATATTCAGAAGACTGGACCATGCGGCATAAGTTATTCTAATAAATACTCCTAATAATAGCAGTCATTGATAAAATATATCACAGCGGCTACTATCCTCATCTGCGGTACGCAGTGGGGAAAAGCAATGTATGTTTTAGTTATGGATTAACCCCTGAAGAAAATTCAAAACCATTGGCTCCGGCATTAAATTTTATGATTAAATTATTATCATGTACTTATATCAGAGAAATGTACATGTATGTTTTTTTTTCTGGTATGAGAATTTTCCCTGTTCTGATTGTTACTTTTTACTGTGGGAATATACATTTTAATGTTGCACTTGGGGACATGAGGATGTTGATAGAAGAATTCATGTGTATGTCAGTACTTAAAAAGCCAATGTTGAATAGTCTTTACCTAAGGATGATTATAGTGCCGAAAGGAAGACGCGGCATTAGAAACCACAGAGATTCTGTATAGGCTATTCTCTTCAAGTAATGAGAGAGACAATATCAACATGTTGGATGGACAGAATGACTTCACTCATCTAATAGTCCCAGTAACAACAGAACAAAATATAAGTGAGAAAATACCTTACTCACTATGAAGAGTCAGAATGGCTCTACTCAGCAATGAGGGACAGTGGAACGTGGACACCCACTGCTTTCCCCTTCTCCCCTTGTTGTTTTTTATTTTTGTTTGTAATTGTCTTGTGAAAGTTAACACATCACAGTAGGTTAATGCCCGTGTTGTATTCTTTGTCATCCCTTTTCTATAGAAGAGAAGCAGGTGGTGGTTGAATGTGGTGGGACTATATCACTAAACTGGATCCTGGGTCAACAGCAAGAAAGTGAATGTCCTAACCATAGTCTGCATCTAGAAATACCCATGGACTGCTGCGCTCAATAGCTCCATAGCGAGCAACAGATAAATTTGAAGACAACTGTCTGGGTGAGTGATTAAGTCCTATTTAGTAGGAATATCCAGGATGGACTTCAAGATCTAATAATCTACAAAGATGAAGATCAACAGAGTACTGACAACAGTGTATCGTCTGCTTTACTTCTGAGAAGTATTACCTATAAGCCTTATCACTCAGCAAAATCAGTGAAACTATGGGACAATCCCACAAGTTACTAAAACTAGCAACAGTGAATAACCTTCAACTTTTGGTTGGATTACCAAGTTAATATCCACAATGGATAAGCCTTCGAAAGAACATCTCACAGCTGCAACAGTCAAACATAAGGTTCCAGCCATGCAACACTAAGTTCTAGCTATGAACACCAACTCAAAATGGGAAGATACACTGAAACAACTTTATAAGCCAATACAAGCAACTACAGAACCTCTGAACCAGATTACACCAGTATACTACACCAGATTACCTCAAGGTTCCAAAACCTGAACACATAAAAAGAACCATATGAAAGCAGTTAGCGGAGTAAATGCCTCTACGCCTGCAACCACAGGAATCACCTGATGGCCTGCAACCTGGATATGTGGTGGAATAATATTCTTCAATCTCATGCCTGCAGCAGAATCCTGGAATTAATTCCAGATGAACCAAATGAATAACAAACAGAATTGTATGTCTACACTGAAAGTAAATAATGAATCAGAACTCTGTGCTGGTCCCATGTCAGCCTAAATGCCATCAACTGTGGAATAGGTTATAGACTGATGACTAGGTGGGTGAAAAATCTGTGGGAACAAAATTGAGATTCGGATATTATAAGCCGAGAAGCTGAAAGGTCGGCATCCTTTTCATCGGATATGGTGATATAGGGAAGAACCTTAGTCCAAGACTCAAGATGCATCTCCTGAAGGTATGACCAACCCAGGCCTCAATTTCACACTGACACCGAGCCGTTCGCAACAGAAGATTCTTGAATTCAGCTCCATGGAGGAGATATGTATATGTGGTGAATTTATTTCCTAATAGGGATTATAAGTCGTTCCGCAACAAACTTCAGTGGACATTAATACATGACTGTGAGTATTTATTGCTGTCCCGGATAATTATTGACATTAACAGCTTAGCACTGGAGAGGGATACCCATCCGCAATGCCTAAATGAACACTATAATTAATTAATTTAATTATTAGTATCAACTGTTTTCATGTGTGTGTTTTTCTTCTATGACATGGAGAAGGTAAAGAGTGTTTTACATGATAATGGTGTACAACTAAAGGTTATGTTATGATATATATGTATAGTATTTTTACATCCACTCATTATTTTTTAAATGAGAACATTGTAAACGGTATCAGAACCAAATGGTTATATGTTGGGGTTCTAGGTACTTTGATCATTATTTGCCTTAATTATGAGGGAAAATGAAAGTAGACCCAATTTGTGGTTGTTGTGTTGTTTGTAATAACCTTGTTTTTTCTGGGGTCACTGTTGTAATACTGCACATCATTCCCATGCCTGTCTGAAAATGCATAGTGTGTATTACACATAAATATATATGTAAATGCAGATCTTGAGTTAATACCTGAACTGTTTGTCCAAAAGTGTTGTGTACATCAAGTAAATGTGGTGTCCAACAAGTGGTTGTTTATATGTTGTGAGCAATCAAGATCCTTCTAGCACTATAGAAAATTTAAAGGGTGATGAAGTGGGAAGGGAAACCTACACACAGATGCCATTGTTTCAAGGATTGAACTCTTTTCTCCTGGATTTGTGGTAAATATCCCTGATCACCCTGCATTCTAACCAGTGACCAGAGAATCAATAATACCCCCTAGACAACTTAACATAATAATCTCATAAATTAAAATCCACATCCCACAGATGTGAAACATGGACAATGAGCAGCTCAGAAATATCTAATAGCGGGGGATTTGTATTTTCTGAGGAAAATGAAAAGAATACCGTATCCGACAGAAGAATTAATGAGGAAATTCTCTAAGAAACAAATAAAAACCATAACTTCATTAGGGAAATTAGAGGTTGATCATCAAGATTAGTTAGTCGACAGATCATCATCCTCATTGCACATCGAACCATTCAGTCCATAAGTGCTCGGATCCCTCCTTAGTAAATCCAGTAGCGTGTAGCGGTTCACGACACCAGTCCTGTGTTGGTTTATTAATCTTCTTTGGCTTCCTGCATAGTGTTCTTGACTAGCCACACGTACTTTAACTTGCTGTCCTAGCAGTCTGACCATGGTTGTAGATTCACAGTCATCACGTGGTTCTCGCAAAAGTCTTACTTCTCGTAGAGCATTCAGTATATCAGCCTGGTCCATGGCTCATCCGCCCTCCACAGTAGCCTTACATGCAAACCTGCCAGCCTGCTCATTTCCTTGTACACCCGCATGCCCTGGCATGAAAATGAAACTAATTCAATGGGGTGGATCTGATCAAAGTCGGCGTCTGTGGGTTCAGGAATAGTGAAACGCGGTTGTACAATTACCCGACATATCAGGTTGTGTGTTCGAAATCAGCCACGGTCGATTTGGAATCAGATCGTTTTGTGTGTTGATGGTGATGGTATGAGGCGTGGGGCGTTCAGTGAGCAATAGCAAACTACTGACAGTAACATTTCCTTTTAATTCACAATAGGAAAATAAATGTAGGGATCGATTGCATCGCTCTGTAATGAACAAGCAACTAACTTTAGTCAAGAAATACTCGGAACAACTTCATTTAGTCTCCCACTAGGAGTCATCAAGACGTGAGTGATAAAATGGAATATCGTAAATGAAATTATGATTCTCTTGCAATCTCATAGCGTGCAACAGTTGTAGCTTTCACGGACTTTAACGGTGAGGCTATTGGTCGATACCCCACTTCGCTAGCAGACTGGTGTCTACCAGATTGCCCCGCCATGAAGAAAGGTCATGGCCAATGAAGTTAATTCTGTCGTACCCTTTCCAACGCGCCACGTTTTCGACCAAGTGGTCTATAAATATATGGGTCTAGCACCATATGCCCAATGTGACTTTAGGCGTAAATAAGGTAATATACTTGTACTTTCTAACGTATTAAAAAAACACGCGCACTGACCTCAATAATTAACATATTCGGGGAAGTGATAACGACCTTGACAGTTCAAACTTAAAGTTCTCCCGACAAAAAACGAGACAAATTGTAAGCATGTGTTCTATTGAGTTGAGCTGAGTTGAGTTGATGTGAGGTGAGTTGAGTTGATTTGAGTTGAGTTGAGTCAAGAACCGACATCATTGCACTCGGATCATTCCCACAAGCGCTCATTCCTCATCTTCAACAACCAGCGTAGAGTTCCAATGCTAATAGTGCCCGTTGTATTCCGATTATATGCCCTCTTGCTTTACCTCTGAGTGACGACTGTCGACCAAATCCTCTGACCACCCCTTGCTGCAGTATTCTCTTTAGACCATGACAGTCTATCTGTTCTTCTTCTTCTTTCGTTCGCTTGAAATATGTCTATAACTGCAATGCTGTCTCTTGTATGAATTGAACTGTCTTTTTCAGTTCACACAGCGGTCCATAGAGTTTATCTTCCACTGTCGTCTCTCTAGGCCAGAAGGTTTGCCTAGATATGTTATATTTTGGGCAGTCTTGGAGTATGTGCTCTGCTGTCTGCGACGCCAATCCACATGTGCACATGGCTGTTTCACCAATCTTGAATTTTGTATACATGTGGTTGCGTAATCTATTGTGCCCTGTTCTGAGGCGCAGAATAATGACTTGTTCTGGTCTAGTCCATAACGTGGTAGTCATCTTGAGCAGGTTTTGGTGGCTTTCTGACTGATTTGATCATTCTTTTCTTTTGGTGGTATGTAACGGGCACATCAGGCTGTTCTTCTTTGGCTCCTTCCTTAGCCAATTGATCAGCTCTGTCGTTTCCGGGTACTCCACAGTGGGATGGTATCCACTGTATGGTGACCTTATGCTGACTGCTAAGTTCAGAAAGTAGTGTCCTTAGTACTGGCAATTTCCCAGACAGGAGCGCCTCGAGTACTGATTTTGCATCTGTCAATAGCACCACAGGTTGTGTACCATTGCTGGTATTTAGTAATTTCTCTGTTGCTATCTTGATTGCCTCAATTTCAGCATCGTAGTTATGGCAGTACTTTCCTGTCGGTACTCTAGCTGTGTCCCTGGTATTATTTGGGTATTCTATGTACACTCCCGCTCCTCCATTTCGAACAGCATTTTGTGCTGACCCATCTGTGTAGACTCGGATCCAGAGGTCCTGTGGGTATTCTTCATCAAGGAAGCTGAGAGTGGCTGTTCTGCGCTGCACACTGTTCTGTTCTTCCTTGTCAAATATTCCTCTCACTTTTGTCTGGATTTGTAATGATAGTCTATGCTCATCTTTCCATGGAGTTCGCTCTGGAATAGTTGTTAGGGGATACCAACTGTGGGCAGATCGGTGGTTTCTCTGCAGAGTCGTTTGGCCTGGTGGATAAAACTACTTCTTTTCAACCGCCCCATAGCTAGGTTTTCAAATCTGTTCTTCATAGGGTGGCCTGGCAAGCTGAGGAACTTTTCTGCTTGTATTAGCGTTTTCGTATCTCTGCGCTCACCAGGCCTTGTGTCCTCCCCATCTTCTCCATCTCCACTATAGGGGTTGATCTCATCCCTCCTGTGGTGACTCTAAGTGCTTGATTTTGCACTTTGTCCAGCTCTTGTAGTGTGGTTTTGATGCCGAACACCACGCAGTTTGACCCATTATCCAGGTGTGGTCGTATGCTCTGTTGATAAACTTTGCTAAGTATTTTCCCACTGGCTCCCCATGTGGTTCCACTTAGCTTTCTCAGGATGGCTATTTTCCTTCTGGCTTTTGCTACTGCTTTGTTGATGTGCTTTCTCCATGTCAGCCTGCCATCAAATGTTACTCCAAGGTATGTTGGTTCTTTATCTTCTCTTAGGGGTGTTCCATTTATCTGGATGTCCCTGCCTTTTGTTTTGAGGAGTGGGTCAATAGAGGTGGTGCTTGCATCTGTCAGTGTTTATGCCTGACACACCTCTATTTGCCCATGCAACAAATGTGTCTACAGCTCTTTGTAGTAATCTAGTGGCCACTGATGCATATTCATTTGTGCTCCATAGAACCAGGTCATCGGCGTACATTGCCGCTTTAATTCCATGCGGTAGATTAGCAACGAGATCATTGATGAAGATTAGAAAAAGTGTTGGGGACAGGACTCCGCCCTGGGGAACACCGTGATGCAATAGTACTTTCTTGCTCTTTAGTCCGTCTATCTGTACTCGGGCTCTTCTGTTGTGCAAGTATGCTTTCACCCATTTGTACATTCTTCCATTGACTTTGCAGTTTCTCAGTTATTCATCAGACCTTCTTTCCAGACTTTGTCAAAGGCTTTCTTCAAATCTATCCATGCCGCAAGCACCAGCTTCTTCTCTTGGAATGCATCCTCAATTTCTTGAGAGAGGTAGGTTGTCTGATCTTCCGTAGAGTAGCACTGCCTAAAGCCAGCCTGCTGTGGCACAAGGATGTTTTTACTTTCAATGTACCACTGCAGTCTGTGATTGATGATGCGCTCCAGTGTTTTGCAGAGACAGCTGGTGAGGCTAAGTGGTCTGTAGCTAGAGGCAATGGAAACTATCTTCCCTGATTTTAGGAGGGGTATCATGATTGCTTCTCTCCAGGCTTGTGGAACACTGCCTAAAGTCCAATTGTTATTGAAGAACTGCAACAGCTTTGCTTTGGCCTCTGTTCCTAGGTTCCTGATCATTTCATTGGAGATACCATCAGCTCCTGGTCTATCTGTTCTTATGAACTGTTCACGCTCTCCCAGAGGGCTTTTACCATATTTGCCTTATCTTGCATCAAATCATCCCTTAATGAGGTGGCACCAGCCAATCTGTCTGCCTGTTCCTTTCCAACCACACCACAGTGTCATAGAGAAAAGATCCAGCGAATCCTCACAACCCGCGACCTCTGAATCGATGCAAGTCATTCTGCAGGAAGCATGTCAGGCTTCGCCATTGTCAGCATGCTTTGTGGATCAGTTACAATCAAATCTTATGTTGATAAACTTCTATACAGCTACAGGAGAAGAAAAATCTCGGAACTCAGCCGTCATGATAGATATAATATTTATTCTAAACATTAGCAGTTTAAA
>JACEFZ010012718.1:0-16465 GCA_014155875.1 Cepaea nemoralis
CACGGGGTGTCCACAGTACCATACTAATTCCCATTCGGGGTTGCCACAAACATTATCCAGTAGATAGCAATGTTGTCTCCCTTGTATAGCGTGTAGTCTCCCTTATTTACATTGAACCAAGGTAAGACCCAAAGTTCAGAGATTACACCTGGTTTGCATGTAATCCTACCCGGATTAATAAGTTGATTTAATTGCATTTTTCCCCACACTAACGGAATGCTAGTGGTATTTTTATATGTATCTTAAGAAATCAGATTCACATAGTGTTCTGTTCTGATTTTCAATTAAAGCATTCTTATCAAATTATTATAAAATTCTGACAATACTGTGGACACAGAAGAAGAAAAGATTAACATCACTCACCTGGATGTACACACGCGGACATATAGGAATAAGGGGTAACGAATGCACAGACTATCTGGCAAATAATGCACCAACGCAAACGGTAAGAAGCATGGACAGGGCTGATATAATCAGTGCAGTACGGACTCATTTGACTCACTCAAACTGACGAGACGCCGACTTAAGCCTGACTGCATGAACTGGGAGTAAAGCCTGGTCAAGCATGTTAATGCCGCCTTCGTGGGAAAGAGAGGGGACACCATAATCAACTCCTCGTGGGAACAGTGAGCAGAAACATTCTTGGATGGCTGCTACACCGGAGGGCTGATTACGCTTGGGAATGTCCAATGTGAGGTCGTCGTTGGACGTAACATAACATAACACACCATACCATAACATAACATAACATAATATAACATAACATACCATACCATAACAATTCAGCCGTGGAACAATCTTCTACATGGAGTCAACGACATCACAAAATCCCTATATATATATATATATATATATATATATATATATATATATATATATATATATATATATATATATATATAAAATCGCAAACTATTCGAATTCTATGTCAGTACATACTACCTTCCCCCTTAATAATAATAATAATAATAATAATAATAATAATAATAATAAAACACTAGTATAAAATTCAGTCCCTTATCGGTAGTACAATACAGTATGTCTCCCATCCATCCATCCATCATGTGCCATGCCGGTAAGCGTGGGCGGTCATGTTCTGCCATCTCACTCGATCACCAGAGTCGTGGATCAGTTCCGTGTTTCTGTCTCGACCATGCCACAAGGCCAAGCCATCCAGATACTTGTTTCTAGGTCTTCCCCTTGGTCTGTTTCCCTCGATCTTACCAGTTGTCACCAAGTTCTCCAAATCATTTCTTCTCATAACATGTCCAAAAAATTGTGACTGTCTACGTCTAATGTCTCTGATCAGTTTACGATCTTCATTTGTTTCTTGAAGGACTTGTTCATTGGTCTTTCTGGCTGTCCATGGTATTCTTTGCATTTTCCTCAGAAACCACATTTCTACAGCCATCAGATGTTTTTCAGCCTGGCTGCTCATTGTCCAAGCTTCACATCCATATAAAAGTACAGGTTCTATGTAGCACCTCAACACTCTTTTTCTCGTTTCAATTGACATCTTTTTATTGGTCAGTATGTTTTTCATCTTGCTAAAGGCTACTTTTGCCATGGCGATTCTTGTTCTAATCTCTTCCAGGCATCTCCCATCAGATGTTATCACTGTTCCGAGATAATTGTACCTATTCACTTGTTGAAGAATATTCCCATTTACTTGTATATTACACTGTGGTATTTCGTTCTTCCTAGTGACGACCATAATCTGTGTCTTTTTACAATTTAATTCTAACCCTAGTTGTTCACTGTGTGTAACAACCGCATCTACTAAATTTTGCAGGTCCTGTTCATTGTCTGCAATTAATACTGTATCATCTGCATATCTAATGTTATTGATGCATCGTCTCCCCAATGTTGATTCCTTCCATATCTTCAATATTTCTGAAAATATTTTCACTGTACAGGGAAAACAGATCTGGAGACATTACACATCCCTGTCTCACACCTCTCTTAATAGGCTGATATTGGCTTATTTCATTATCAACTCTTATGGCAGCTTGTTGTTTCCAATATATGTTTTTTACAAGTCTAAGGTCTTTCCCATCAATTTGTAGATCTTCAAGCATCCTTATCATGTTGACATGTCTCACTTAATCAAAAGCCTTTGTGTAGTCAATAAAGCAAAGGTGTAGATCTTTGTTTACTTCTATAGAACGTTCGATTACGGTTCTCAGTATATACACAGCATTTACTGTACCCTTGCCTTCTACAAACCCACATTGTTCTTCTCCTATTTCAGGTTGTATTTTCCTCCTCACTCTTTGCATGATAATTCTTAGCAAAATCTTCGTGATGTGACTCATTATACTAATTGTTCGATGTTGATCACATTCCAAGGCTCCCGATTTCTTTGTGATTGCAATAAATACAGAGTTACATAACTCCTGAGGTATACTTCCAGTATCATATATTGTATTAAGCAGACTGGTAACTTTATCTATTCCATATTCTTCTAAAGCATTAATCATTTCTGTTGTGACGCTGTCTGAACCGGGGGTCTTGCCAGATTTCATATGGTTAAGCGCATTCTGAACCTCCATCTTTAAAATTGCTGGTGTCTCCCATAGCTAATAAAAATTTACCACATCAATAATTAATAGTAGTGAGTCATGTGGTATTGATTGTTGCACATTTCTCATGCCTATAATGTATATATTGATAGTGTTGTTGTTGTTGTTCTCAGTTAGCCTCATAAGTGATGTATGGATTAAATAATGTATGAAAGAGAATGATGGAAGGGCAGCATGTTATACGGGCTTGCGTGCCCAATTCTTAACCCTTTGAAAATAAAGTTCGTTCATTCTTTCGATCGTACAGAAACTGAATACTGTTGCCATATTAAACGCTCTAGTGGTTTGGAAAGAACAATGATGGGAACGATGGTTACTTGGATCACAGACATTTGTCGATAAATGAAGGTGGACACGGCACTGCAGACACCTTCGGCATGAAGACGCACATGGCCAGGGATCGAGAGTCTTTTCAGCAGCCCGCAATGAGAACAACGTTCTGCAAATAGCTTGCAACATGACGACTTGTAGCCCGGAATGTAGTTTATTCAAACTAGTGTGTGCATAACATGGATCTGCGGTAGTGTTATAGGGCTCTTAAGTAAATATCTGACAATATGTTTAAAGTTAAGGTTACATCTTAAAGGCAAGAGGGTCGATTTCATTGCACTGGGTTCTAGTCCACACGGCTCGATTTACTTTCCACAGAGCGGCTTGTCGAGAGTGTGCACTGGTAGAAGAAACATACTGACATTTCAGGAATAAATACTGATCCACAGAGTATGAACTCTGTAGCTCCAGCTACGACCCCTTGGGGTTTCCGAACTCGTGAACCGAATGAGAATGAACCAACGACCTTCGTAGCGTGAGGTAGGCATCTTGACCACTTGGCCACGAAGCAACACAGGTTATAAAGTGCAACCACACAAAAGACTTACAATTTTAAACATATTTGCCACATACACATAGTTATAAATCGAATCGCGACGGTTGTGTTTGCGTTTCCAGTTAATATGTCGAGTGGGTGTTAGAGTGGCCGAAGATAGGTTGACGGGCAAACAAACTGCCGCTGGGGCCCTCCAGACTGTCACAATGACTGACATAGTGTAGGTGCCTGTATGTCGTTCACACCTGATGGTCTCAGCGTGGACCTGCAGAAGTGTATACATGTCGCTGAAGCCCTTTGTTTGTTCTTCATTTACATAACTTAAGTACAGGACCATTTTCTACTGCAACCAATCTACAAAGTAAGCATGCAACCATCTCAAGAACCAATCAACAAAGTAAGCAAGCAACCACCTCAAAAATTAAGCAACCAACGAATAAAGCAAGCAAGAAACCACAACAAATCCCAAGCAAAAATTCGACAAAGTAAGCAACCAACCACATCAAAAGCCTAGCAACCAATCAACAAAGTAAGCAAATAACTACCTCAAAAACCAAGCAACCAATTAACAAAGTAAGCAAGCTACCACCTTCAAAACCAAGCAACCATCAACAAAGTAAGCAAGTAACTACCTCAAAAACCAATCAACCAATCAACAAAGTAAGCAAATAACTACCTAAAAACCAAGCAATCAATCAAGAAAGTAAGCAAATAACAACCTAAAAAAACAAGCAACCAATCATTAAATAAGCAAGCAACCACCTTAACAACCAAGCAACCAATCATCAAAGTAGGCAAGCAACCACCTCCAAAACCAAGTAACCAGTCAACAAATTAAACAAGCAATCACCTCAAAAACCAAGCAACCAATCAACAAAGTAAGCAAGCAACCACATCAAAAACCAAGCACCAAATCAACAAAGTAAACAAGCAACCATCCTAAAAACTAAGCAACCAATTAACAAAGTAAGTAAGCAATCACCCTAAAAGTAAGCAAGCAATCACCTCAAAAACCAAGCAATCAATCACCAAGGTGAGCAAGCAAACACTCTAGAAACTAAGCAAACAATCAATGAAGCAAGCAAGCAACCACCCTAAAAACCAAGCAACTACTCAACAAAATAAGCAAGCAACCACCCTAAAAACCAAGCAACTAATCAACAAAATAAGCAAGCAACCACACTAAAAACAAAGCAACCAATGAACAAAGTAAGCCAGCAACAACCTCAAAAGCCAAACAACCAATCAACAAAGTAAGCAAGCAAGTAAGTAACCACCTCAAAAACCAAGCAACCAATCAACAAAGTAAGCAAGTAACCACCTCAAAAACTAAGCAACCAATTATTAAAATAAACAAGTAACCACCTCAAAAACTAAGCAATCAATCATCAAAATAGCAAGTAACCACCTCAAAAACTAAGCAAACCAATCATCAAAATAAGGCAAGTACCACCTCAAAAACTAAGCAACCAATCATCAAAATAAGCAAGTAACCACCTCAAAAACTGAAGCAACCAATCATCAAAATAAGCAAGTAACCACCTCAAAAACTAAGCAACCAATCATCAAAATAAGCAAGTAATAACCTCAACCAATCAACAAAATAAACAAGCAAGTAAGTAACCACCTCAAAAACTAAGCAACCAATCATCAAAATAAGCAAGTAACCACCTCAAAAACTAAGCAATCAATCATCAAAATAAGCAAAGTAACCACCTCAAAATCTAAGCAATCAATCATCAAAATAAGCAAGTAACCAACTCAAAAACTAAGCAATCAATCATCAAAATAAGCAAGTAACCACCTCAAAAACTACGCAACCAATCATCAAAATAAGCAAGTAAACACCTCAAAAACTAAGCAACCAATCATCAAAATAAGCAAGTATCAACCTCAAACAATTAACAAAATAAGCAAGCAAGGAAGTAACCACCTCAAAATCTAAGCAATCAATCATCAAAATAAGCAAGTAACCAACTCGAAAACTAAGCAACCAATTATCAAAATAAGCAAGTAACCACCTCAAAAACTAAGCAATCAATCATCAAAATAAGCAATAACCACCTCAAAAACTAATCAATCAATCATCAAAATAAGCAAGTAACCACCTCAAAAACTAAGCAACCAATCATCAAAATAAACAAGTAACCACCTCAAAAGCTAAGCAATCAATCATCAAAATAAACAAGTAACCACCTCAAAAACTAATCAACCAATCATTAAAATAAGCAAGTAACCACCTCAAAAACTAAGCAACCAATCATCAAAATAAGCAAGCAAGTAAATAACCACCTCAAAAACTAAGCAATCAATTATCAAAATAAGCAAGTAACCACCTCAAAAACTAAGCAACCAATCATCAAAATAAGCAAGTAACAACCTCAACCAATCAACAAAATAAACAAGCAAGTAAAACTAAGCAACCAATCATCAAAATAAGCAAGTAACCACCTCAAAAACTAAGCAACCAATTATTAAAATAAGCAAGTAACCACCTCAAAAACTAAGCAATCAATCATCAAAATAAGCAAGTAACCACCTCAAAAACTAATCAACCAATCATCAAAATAATCAAGTAACCACCTCAAAAACTAAGCCACACCAATCATCAAAAATATGCAAGTAACCACCAATCAAAACTAAGCAACCAATCATCAAAATAAGCAAGTAATAACCTCAACCAATCAACAAAATAAACAAGCAAGTAAGTAACCACCTCAAAAACTAAGCAACCAATCATCAAAATAAGCAAGTAACCACCTCAAAAACTAAGCAATCAATCATCAAAATAAGCAAGTAACCACCTCAAAAACTAAGCAACCAATCATCAAATAAGCAAGTAACCACCTCAAAAACTAAGCAACCAATCATCAAAATAAGCAAGTAACCACCTCAAAAACTAAGCAACCAATCATCAAAATAAGCAAGTAACCACCTCAAAAACTAAGCAACCAATCATCAAAATAAGCAAGTAATAACCTCAACCAATCAACAAAATAAACAAGCAAGTAAGTAACCACCTCAAAAACTAAGCAACCAATCATCAAAATAAGCAAGTAACCACCTCATAAACTAAGCAATCAATCATCAAAATAAACAAGTAACAACCTCAAAAACCAAGCAACCAATTAACCATATACTGTGACCATCATCATGTAGCAGCTCCCGTACAGGACGTGGCTCTTATCACGGCCCGCGGTCACGTTTCTCCATCTTTGGCCATTTCTCCCGTTCAGGAACATTCATGTCCACGCTGTCAGCAATGGCCTGTGTCCATCTTCCTGCTGTTTGACCCCTGCTGCTTCTTCCAGAAACTATATCATCCATCAGGAGGTCAGCATGGCCGAAAGGATAAGAACACGTGTTCTTAAACATCCGAAGTGCTGATGCCGAGGTAAGGGGTTCAACCCCTACACCAGACAGTTGGACTAACATGCTGACTTCTCGTCCTTGACTTTGGGACGTAAATTACAAGTACCTCTGAAGTCGGAGTGGGTTTCTTAGATGCTCAGATCTGGTAGAATTTCAATATTTTTCTACTTCTTGGTCCATGATATTCTAAGAATTCTTCTGTAACATTTAAACTGAAAGGCACCGATTTTCAATCTTTAGTGGTTGCCAAATGGCCCATGCCTGACATCGTAACAATTAATCATTAATGCTGTCTGTTCTTGTCTACCACTGGTTACAGAGATTAATCAATCAATCATGTGCCATGCCAGAAAGCTTGGGCGGTCATGACTCGCCATTTCACTCGATCACCAGAGTCGTGGATCAGCTCAGTGTTCCTGTCTCGTCCATGCCATGTGGCCAAGCTATCCAGGTATTTTCCTCTCCGTCTTCCTCTTGGGCTGGTCCCCTCCGATCTTGCCAGTTGTTACCAAGTTCTCCAATCCATTTCTTCTCATAACATGTCCAACAAATTTTGACTGTCTACGTCTAATTTCTACAGAGATACAACAGAGATACTACTATAGTCTAAACTAAACAGTATAAAAGTACGAAGTAATACAGCTTTACAGGACACAATTACGGAAAACATAGGAGGGTGCGGCGGCGACTAGCCTTCCTTCATCAGCAAACAAATAAACAAATCACAACCTATAAAATAAACACCTGGGAGGCACTACAAGTACAATGACTACATTAAGGCGTAATAACCGTAATAACATAATTTCCATTTCCACAGCTTTACCGCAGTTTCACTAATTCTATTCACACTTCTACTATAGATAGTCTAACAACTGCAAGGTGCAACAAAACGTCGACCAAATGAAAAATAACGTAAACCCGTAGTAAACATAACACAATAAAAACGCAAAGCAAGTTACCTCATATTTCGCGTGGCGGCACCGCACATTCAAAGCTCGCTGGCTATACATTCCTCGTATGGGCAATAAATTCTGTTATTTCCTGGCTGGAACTTTCACAACTTCAATGAATTATTGGTTGGCCACAACAAAAAGAACAAATTGAGATAACAAACAACCGAAGTTTACCGAGAGATTTCTTCACGGGGGAAACAACCCGGCCTCTCGACATTATTACGGCCTGAAGAGAAATTGTAGACTTGAGCATCAAACCGCGTGTGACCTCGAACCGAATGGAGATTTTTTTTTTTTAAACAGGTAGGAGAAAGAAGTGGGAAAGGAACGTGGTTTAAACTGCAGGGGCCGTGCGGTGTGTTTTGACCCTTGAAATAGAATTGTATTCTTCAGTGAAGTATTGACACCTGAAAGGGAGGTGTGTGTGGGGGAGGAGCATAGGTCGCCGTCTCGACGTTAGCCGAGGGAATATTTGTGAGATAACGTCGTTTGTTCCTCCTTCGCACGTCACATGGATGTCTATGCTTTAGTTAGTTAATAATCTGGTTAGCTAGTTTGTTGGTTACATAATTAGCTAGTTTGTTAGCTAGTTAACTAGTGTGTTAGCTAGTTAGCTAGTTTCTTAACCACTTTGTTTCTTAGCTAGTTTGTTTATTTATTAGTTAGCTAATTTGTTAACCGGTCGCCCTGGCCTAGGCGTTAACGTCTTTCTCGGTAATCCCGTATTTTCTCGTGAGTAACGTAACCTGCGCAAGAATCTGTAGCGGTTCTCGCCGCGTTGGTAACTTACGGGGGGTGTGAGCCGGTCGCTCAGAAATCAATGCAAACTACTGAGCGTAATCTTGCCTAGTAAATCAACAGCAGCTGAAAAATGCTGATGTTGACTGCAAAGTCCTGTAAGGGATATGCAACAACAACACCAAATTTCTTAGCTAACTAGTTAGTTAGTTAACTAGTTAGCTAGGTTATTAGCTAATTAGTTAGCTATTTGATTAGCTAGTTCGTTAGCAGCTTAGTTAGCTGGTTAGTTAGTCGTTAATTAGTCAGTCAGTTAGTTAGTTAGGTTAGGTTGTTGGTTGGTTGGTTGGTTGGCTGGCTGACTGGTTGGTTGGCTGGTTGGTTGGTTGCCTGGTTGGTTGGTTGGCTGGTTGGCTGGCTGGTTGGTTGGTTGGTTGGCTGGTTGGTTGGCTGGTTGGTTGGTTGGCTGGTTGGTTGGTTGCCTGGTTGGTTGGTTGGCTGGTTGGCTGGCTGGTTGGTTGGTTGGTTGGCTGGTTGGCTGGTTATCTGGCTGGCTAGTTGGTTATCTGGCTGGTTGGTTGATTGGCTGGCTGGATGGTTGGTTGGCTGGTTGGTTGGTTGATTAGTTGGCTATCAACACATCATCCTTATTGTACATCGAAATGTTAGTTTAACAGTGCCCAGATCCTCTTCCTCATTATCTCCGTCAGTGTGTAGCGACTGTGGACAACAGTTCTAATCTTCTCTGGCTTCTCGCATGGCGCTCTAGTCTAGCATGACCCCGCTTGGTTTGATGTTCTTGTAGTTTGGTCAAATTTGTAGTCTGGTCAAATTTGTAGTCTGGTCACATTTATAGTCTGGTCAAATTTGTAGTCTGGTCAAATTTGTAGTCTGGTCAAATTTGTAGTCTGGTCAAATTTGCAGAATCACGCTCAACCCTTGGAAGAGCGTGTAGAATGTCAACCTGGGCTCATCCACTCTCCACAACAGCCAAGCCCGCAGCACTATCTACTGAGCCAAGCCCGCAGTCCTATCTGCTGGCTTATTTACTCTTACAACCGCGTTCCTCGACACAAAAGTTAAACATATACAGTGCAGACCTGATAAGGCGAACTTACCTGGGACCCAAGAAATACTTCTTTTTATCAGAAATTCCTCTTATAAGAGTTCAAGCATATAGTAATGCATTTACAACGCACAATTACAAATTTTTCTTCACAACAGAAATTCGCCACATCCGAGATCATCTTAGGCGGTTTATATTATTAGTCTTGACCTAGGAGTTTAAGAGCCAGTGGAATTATCTATTCAGCCATATTGACATCCATTATGTAATATTTAGGCATGGCCCGTGTGCTACTGAGGCCCATAAGAAAGCAAAGAACAGTAACACTGTCACCTACCAAACATGTCGTAAAAGATAACCAAGGAGGGTTGGCGTGAAATAGGCCACCTCACCCTGTAGAAAACACACAGGCAAGTTCCTATCAATGGAGTCGAACTTTGTCCTGTTCTAGCTCTGGTCGGTCACACACTCCCTCTGACGGAAGTTTTCGTCCATCCTATATAATTCTTATTTCGTGTCATTTTTGGACGGCTGATGTGCTTATGGCATACTGTCTAACTTTAGTAGAAAAGATCGACTTTCTATGTGTCTTTTGTTTGCGAAGATTCCTAGTTTATTTTAAGTTTATTTCTTTTTCCGGAACCTGTGTAGATGCTAGACCTCCTCCTTCCCCCCCCCCCCACCCCAGCGCTTCTCTCTTCTACGCTCTCTCTCTCGCTCTCTCTCTCTCTCTCTCTCTCTCTCTCTCTCCTATCTCTCTCTCTCTCATACGTTCTCTCTCCATTTCTTGCTCTCTTAAGCACTCTGTCTTTCTCTCATCTTCTCTCTCTTTGTTTTTAAATTTGTTTCTCTCTTTTCTCCCGTTCTTTCTTTTTTTCATTCTCTCATTTTTTCTTACTCTCTCTCTCTCCCTCTCTTCCCCTCTCTCTTTCACTCTGTGTATGTGTATGTGTGTGTGTGTGTGTCTTTCTCACTTTCTCTTTTTCTCGCTCTCCCTCATTCTTTAAATCTCCTTTCTCACTATCTCTTTATTTCTTTGCTTTCTCCCTTTCTTGCTGTCTCTATCACCCCCTCTTCAATTCTCACGTTCTCTCTCTCTTCATTTCTTGCTCTCTCTCTCTCTCTCTCTCTCTCTCTCTCTCGCTCTCTCCCTCATATGTTCTCTCTATTTCTTGCTCTCTTACACACTCAGTCTTTCTCTCATCTTCTCTCTCTTCGTTTGTAATTTTTTTTTCTCTTTTCTCCCGTTCAGTCTTGTTTTCATTCTCTCATTTTTCTTTCTCTATCTCTGTCACTCTCTTCCCCCCCCCCTTCTCTCTCTCGCTTTCTCTTTCACTCTCTCTCTCTCTCTCTCTCTCTCTCTCTCTCTCTCTCTCTGTCTTTCTCACTTTCTCTCTTTCTCCCTCTCCCTCAATCTTTAATTCTCACTTTCTCTTCACATGTAGATGCCAGGCCTTCTACATTGGCAGAACAGAGAGAAAGCTTAACAAACGTGTCAGAACACATACCTCAATGGGTCAACAAGAAACAACACACAGGAGATGCTAGCCTCGTGGGGCCGACACACCGGAAGCTCCCGACGTCTTCAATTGGTAGGCACATTGTCGAGAGCGGCCATGTGGTTGACAAAGACACTGCCTTTCGTGTGTTGTTTAACACACAAAATACTCGCTTGTTAAAATTTGCAGAAGCGATTATGATCAGTCAACGCAAACCAGAATTGTGCAAACAGAAAGACATGTTAATCAGCTTAAAATTACCGTGGTAGATAATTGACATTACTGTGCGAATATGTGTATATTTCAACTTGAAGGATTTATCTAGTTAATTCACATAAGTTGTGTGATTTCTGCAGTATGTCCCTGACGAGATGCCACGAAATATGCCAGGCAATAAATAGTGTAATCTATTGTTTGTGTCTTCGTTATTCAAATTTCTCACTATCTCTTTATTTCTTTACTTTCTCTCTTTCTTGCTGTCTCTATCACCCCCCTCTTTATTTCTCACGTTCTCTCTCTCTCTCTCTCTCTCTTCATTTCTTGCTCTCTCTCTCTCTCTCTCTCTCTCTCTCTCTCTCTCTCTCTCTCTCTCTCTCTCTCTCTCTCTCTCTCTCTCTCTCTCTCTATCAACTGAACATTTGACCTCGATCAACAATCAAACCATCTAGAAATCATCGCTCTGTACCCCAACGTCTCCAACCAGAGTAAAACACCGGCGAACTGCGAGCCGGATAACATCGACACTGGCGTCCCCACATTCCCAAATGCATGAAACATTCGATACTTTCACACCGTGGCCGCATTCTTGTCGGGGACACAACTCCACGCCTGCAAAGCCATGCTTTCTCCATGGGCCCACGTTGCGCACCAAACAGTCAAACTTTTGCTTTATTAGTTGCCTGGCCGTTTTGTCCGAAGGAAGTCACGAACGTGACAGGAGAACCACATCTGCGTAACTGGAGTACAACATTTGGAGCAGTTGTGTAACGTTCCCGCCATGCCAGTGCTTCCCATCTTATTTGTAACTTTGAACTGGCAGATGGACAAGCAGAAATACAGACCGATAGACAGACAGACAGGCAGGCCGCGGATCAGACATTTGTGCAGACAGATATACAGACAGGTTGAGAACCAGGCAAACAGGCGGCAGACAGACATACAGACCAGCAGACAGACATACAGGCCGGCAGACAGATATACAGGTCGGTGGACAGACGTGGATGTGAAGTTTGGACAATGAGCAGTTAGGCTGAAAAACATCTGATGGCTGTAGAAATGTGGTTTCTTAGGAAAATGCAAAGAATACCATGGACAGCCAGAAAGACCAATGAACAAGTCCTTAAAGAAACAAATGAAGATCGTAAACTGATTAGATGTTATAAGAAGAAATGATTTGGAGAACTTGGTGACAACTAGTAAGATCGAGGGGAATAGACCAAGGGAATGACCTAGAAGCAAGTACCTGGATGGCTTGGCCTTGTGGCATGGTCGAGACAGAAACACGGAGCTGATCCACGACTCTGGTGGCAGAACATGACCGCCCACGCTTACCGGCATGGCACATGATGGATGGATGGATAGACATAAAGGCCGGTATTCAGACATACAGGCTGGCAGACAGACATACAGGCTGACAGACAGACATACAGGCCGGCAGACAAACATACAGGCTTCCAGACAGACATACACGCTGACAAACAGAAATACAAACCAACAGAGAGATATACAGGCCGGCAGACATATAGGCCGGCAGACAGACATAAGACCGCCAGACAGACAGATATACAGGCCGGTAGACAGACATACAGACCAGCAGACAGACATACAGACCAGCAGACAGACATACAGACCATCAGACAGACATACAGGCCGGCAGACAGACATACAGGCCGACAGACAGACATACAGGCCGGCAGACAGACATTCAGGCCGGCCGACAGACATACAGGCCGGCAGACAGACATACAGGCCGGCAGACAGTCATACAGGCCGATATACAGAAATACTGACCAGCAGACATAGAGTCACAATAGTCAGAGAAACATACGGGCGGTAAGACAGACATACAGACTGTCAGACAGATATACAGGTCGGCTCACCGATACACACACCTAAAGATACACACACCTACAGATACACAGACCGGAATAGACATTGGCTTAAGCACTAGCCAAGTGTGTATAAGCCAGCAGATATACAGGCCAGCAGACAGAGATACAGGCCTGTAGACAGATATACAGGCCAGCAGACAGAGATACAGGCCTGTAGACAGATATACAGGCCAGCAGACAGAGATACAGGCTTGTAGACAGATATACAGGCCAGCAGACAGAGATACAGGCCTGTAGACAGATATACAGGCCAGCAGACAGAGATACAGGCTTGTAGACAGATATACAGGCCAGCAGACAGAGATACAGGCCTGTAGACAGATATACAGGCCAGCAGACAGAGATACAGGCCTGTAGACAGATATACAGGCCAGCAGACAGAGATACAGGCTTGTAGACAGATATACAGGCCAGCAGACAGAGATACAGGCTTGTAGACAGATATACAGGCCAGCAGACAGAGATACAGGCCTGTAGACAGATATACAGGCCAGCAGACAGAGATACAGGTCTGTAGACAGATATACAGGCCAGCAGACAGAGATACTTCTTCTTCTTCTTCTTCTTCTTCTTCTTCTTCTTCTTCTTCTTCTTCTTCTTCTTCTTCTTCTGCGTTCATCCGAAGAGTTTTTTCGGACGTGATTGCTTTGAGCCTGATTACAGCAGAGCTGCGTTCTTGCGCCATTAGGCCGACATATCCGACTTATGCAGGCATTTGTTGACCGGATTAACCTTCCCGGAGACAGAGATACAGGCCAACAGACAGATTTTTTTTTTTTTGGGGGGGGGGGGGGGGCGCTCGCTCGCTTTGAACACTACTAGTAGTGCTGGGCTGAATTTTGCGTGTGGATTAGCTTTCTCTATTAACAGTGTCCCTCGCTATCAGGCGAACCCACTCCGACTTCAGAGGTAAACAGACAGATATACACGCCAGCAGACCTATAGACAGTAGTACTCGAAAGTACTCGATTGTACTCGACAGTACTCGACTTGTAAGACGGGCCTGCGTGCCCAATTTGTAACCCTTTTAAAATAAAGTTGAATTGAATTGAATTGAATCGACAGGTGATGTAATCAATATAACTGCAGCCGTCTTTGCTTCCTAGAACATTTCACGGCATTCATTTTAAGCTGGATCGACCTAGGAGGCCCCCCTAGACGGGGATGTAAACACAAGACCACTGGAACGGCAATCAAGCTAGCTAGCCACTCCGCTACCTAGCCTCCCGCGACAGTATAGGCTAAGCCGTATGACTTACGTCGCTGTCGATAAAGTCCCCCTTTATCAAAAGTTTGAGAAACACTGATGTTGATAAAAAGGACATTGCCTTGTTCTTGCGTACTGAACAGAGGACGACTATGAACCGAGCCTGGGGGTGGGGGGAGAAGGGTTGTAACAGCGACCAGTGAAGCAAACATCGCTTTCGTGTCATGAATTGACAGAGGACGCGTCATTGAAGAACATGACAACAGAGTTTGGGGGGGGGGGGGGGGGGGGGGGAACGGGCGCTTAATGAGTGCGTATGATGTTATGAGTAATAGCGGAATACTTAATACTTGCCTAATTGTTGTTGTTGTTGTTGTTGTTGTTGTTGTTGTTGTTGTTGTTCTTCTTCTTCTTCTTCTTCTTCTTCTTCTTCTTCTTCTTCTCTTCTTCTTCTTCTTCTTCTTCTTCTTCTCTTCTTCTTCTTCTTCTTCTTCTTCTTCTTCTTCTTCTTCTTCTTCTTCTTCTTCTTCTCCTACACATCATCCTTCTTCTTCTTCTTCTTCTTCTTCTTCTTCTTCTTCTTCTTCTTCTTCTTCTTCTTCTTCTTCTTCTTCTTCTTCTTCTTCTTCTTCTTCTTCTTCTTCTTCTTCTTCTTCTTCTCCTCCTCCTCCACCTCCTACACATCATCCTTCTTCTTCTTCTTCTTCTTCTTCTTCTTCTTCTTCTTCTTCTTCTTCTTCTTCTTCTTCTTCTTCTTCTTCTTCTTCTTCTTCTTCTTCTTCTTCTTCTTTTCCTCCAGTAAAACAGGCCGTCAACTTATCATCCCAAGAGCTCCGATAGTTTGCTATCTCATTCATCTCCCCCAATTCCTCCCCATATCCTTCATCTCTATCTCTAAATCTCTTCTCCATTTGTTTTAGGACTCCATCTGTTTCTTTTGCCCTGTGAGCTTCTATAACAGAGTAGGACCAACACGTTCTCTTGTTAATACAAATAGAGTTTTATTTCCTACTGATGACAACTTTAACAATCTGGTTACAACATGATGTCTTCTCTCTTCCAGGCCCAGATGTTGACTCTCTCCTAACAACAAACTACGTCACGACTTGAGCATCTTTCTTCCCATTCCATCCTGATGCTCAAGCGTGCTGTAGCTTTGCCCACCTAATACCCACATTCTGCTACACCTTCCTATGTTTTCGAAAGACTTTTTCCCTTAAAAAGTCTTTACTCCCAATCCCCCTACTCTATTCCCTCTCTTTCCTTACCTCCCACAACTCCTCTAATCTTCCCCAAACCAACTTTATTTTAAGTAAAACAATCTATTCGTAACTCTTTCCCCTGTCACATACCAACCCAATATGAACTTCTTCTTCGTTTCCGATTCTTCATAACACATATTATTTACATATCCTTAATAACATTTAAATCTCAACTTTATACAATACATCATAACACATATGGTTACCTTTTTGAAATAAGCAATCCGCTTAAAATTTACTGTACTCTTCTGATACCAACTCCCTATCGTCTTCACCAACATTACTTACTAATTCTCCACTTTCAATCAACTTGAGAACACTCGCACATGATAGAAAGACAAAGAATCGGTGCGCACCGGAGATTCAAAGAAGAAGTAGAACACACACAAAAACCACACTCACCTAAACCACACACACCTTTACCCCCCTATGTCATTTGAGACTTTATGTAATAAAGTCTAAAATAATTATATCTCCTACAGTACCACTTATTATGGTAACATTTTACGCTGCTATCTACAGCATCAAATACCAACCATCAAAAATATTATTCACTCCCAAGTGTCTATATATTACAGACACTACTAATTTTATAGCTCTGAACCTTATCTCAACCTCGCATTGTAATGTCAACCACAAAACACATCCCGAGGACACAACTAAAAAGGTCCATTATCTCTTAAGACCTGTAGCAATACACACCACCTCACATAATATACCTCACTCAGAATTCTCTCGCCGAAAATTTCAGCGACCCCTTACTTGTCCATTTATTATGGGCATATCAACTCAAACCTCCACTTATGCCGTTAAAAAAACAACTCAGGGGTTTTTCCAAACAACCCCAAA